>JBBPBX010063209.1:0-20596 GCA_038048925.1 Garcialebias charrua | reverse complement strand
AGTAGTAGTGAGTTTTTAACCGGGATTTGAAAACCGAGAGGGAGGGGGCCTGTTTGATGAGCAGCGGTAACTCGTTCCAGAGTCTTGGGCCTGCTACAGAGAACGCCCTGTCACCTCTGCGCTTAAGGCGAGTTTCTGGAACTATTAAGAGTACCTGATCCTCTGACCTCAAAGCACGTGGAGGGACATATGGGTGTATCAGATCCGAGAGATAGGCGGGGGCGAGACTGTTCAGCGATTTGTAGACATACATGAGAATTTTGAATTGGATTCGAAGATGAACCGGTAGCCAGTGAAGGGAGGCCAAGACTGGTGTAATGTGCTCTCTTTTGCGTGTGCTGGTTAAAAATCGGGCAGCTGCGTTCTGAACCAGTTGTAATCGTGCAATGGTGGCTTGACTGACGCCAAACAGAAGTGAATTGCAGTAATCAAGCCTAGATGTAATGAATGCGTGAATCACTGTCTCCAGGTGCTTTTTGGATAATATGGGCTTCAGCTTAGACAGACGCCTCAGCTGGAAAAAACAGGATTTGACGATCATGTTTACATGACTGTTGAGTTTCATGGAAGGATCCATTATCACTCCCAGATTTTTGACTTTTTGTTTTTCGGACAGGGGTAGAGCAGACAGGTCAATGCAGTGGTTTGAGGTTGTGTCATTGGGAAGGAACAATATGGCTTCAGACTTCTTATCATTGAAGCTTAAGAAATTTAAAGCCATCCAGTCCCTGATGTCAGCCAGGCAGTCGAGCAGAGGTTGAATAGAGCCTGTACCATTTTGTCTTAGGGGGAAGTAAATTTGACAGTCATCAGCGTAGAAGTGGAAAGGTATATTGTGTTTCCGGAAAATAGCACCGAGTGGCAGCAGGTATAAGGAGAACAAGAGAGGACCCAGGATGGACCCCTGCGGAACCCCCCATTTAAGAGCCGCCACTGCAGAAGTAAAATCATTGATGGACACACAAAAAGACCTGTCAGAGAGGTAGGATCTGAACCAGTTTAGGGCTGATCCTGAGATGCCCACCCACTGCTCCAACCTAGCAATGAGGATCTCATGGTCGATGGTGTCGAAAGCGGATGTGAGGTCCAATAGGACAAGCAGCACAGAGTCACCAGTATCTGTGGATAGGAAGATGTCGTTAAAAACCTTCAGTAGGGCAGTCTCAGTGCTGTGGAGGGATTTGAAGCCAGACTGGAATAGCTCGGGGATAGCGTGATCCTCCAGGAAGCACTTTAGTTGGGACTCAACTATTTTCTCTAGAAGTTTAGAAACAAATGGGAGTCTGGAGACAGGCCTGAAATTGGATAATACTGACGGGTCGAGGTTTGGTTTTTTCAGGAGGGGTTGAACAGCAGCATGTTTTAATGATTTTGGCACCACACCCGAGGATAGACTGCTATTTACAATCGAGAGAATGGAGGGACCTAGAGTGTGAAAAACCTCCTTTAGAAGCCGAGGGGGGACCACATCGAAGGGGGAGCCAGATGGTTTCAGGCTGCACATGACCTGCTCTAGAGAGGACAGAGAGACTGGTTCAAAATGGTCACAAACAGCAACAGATTGAGGTGGGATGGATGGATCGTGAGATGGAGGAGAAATGAGAGCCCTGGTGGTTGCGATTTTATCTAAAAATTTATAGACTTTAAAACACTCATCTTATAGAACATATTTTGCAATAAGTTCCTTTTTAAATCTATTTTTAAGCTGGTTTATATTTGTATATAAAACAAAAAATAAAATGTAGTTTTTTTAACTTGGTTGTACTGATTGGTCTCTTTCTGGTCGATGAAGGTGAAAAGGGCGAACATGTTTTTGTCTGTGTCCGAGTGTGTGTTTGTTTGTGCTGTGAGCGATGAGATCACCAAACGTCTACAGTCGTCATTTCTCGATATCAATGGCCTGAGAGACGGCGGGCGACATGCATTCTTGTAAGGAATGTTAAGATCTTTTTTTGTAGTTTCTTTAATGTTAAGTGAAAATTTTAATGACTACATTTGAATAAAATTATTGAAAATGAAAATCAATTATGAAATGGTTATATTGTACTGTACTTTTTTAACTTTTAGCTTTTTGATGCTCTTAGCTAGCCTTAATTCAGCTGCTACTTTTTGCTTAGTTAACATTTTGTTATTTTTTTTTTAGCTTGAATAACTCAGTTTCAGTTTTTTTCAGCAGTCAATCAGAACTTCTGTTTTTTTCTTGCTGAAAATCATTTTTACCATTGTGATCACATCATAACACAACTGTTCTCACCACGGATCACAATGTCATCTGCAAACATCATAGTCCATGGGGATTCCTGTCTGACCTCATCTGTTAGTCGGTCCATCACCAGAGCAAACAAGAAGGGGCTCAGAGCTGATCCTTGATGCACTCCCACCTCCACCTTGAAGCTATCTGTCACTCCTACAGCACATCTCACCACTGTCCTGCTGTCTTCATACATGTCCTGCTGTCTTCATACATGTCCTGCTGTCTTCATACATGTCCTGCTGTCTTCATACATGTCCTGCTGTCTTCATACATGTCCTGCTGTCTTCATACATGTCCTGCTGTCTTCATACATGTCCTGCTGTCTTCATACATGTCCTGCTGTCTTCATACATGTCCTGCTGTCTTCATACATGTCCTGCTGTCTTCATACATGTCCTGCTGTCTTCATACATGTTCTGCTGTCTTCATACATGTTCTGCTGTCTTCATACATGTCCTGCTGTCTTCATACATGTTCTGCTGTCTTCATACATGTCCTGCTGTCTTCATACATGTTCTGCTGTCTTCATACATGTTCTGCTGTCTTCATACATGTCCTGCTGTCTTCATACATGTTCTGCTGTCTTCATACATGTCCTGCTGTCTTCATACATGTTCTGCTGTCTTCATACATGTCCTGCTGTCTTCATACATGTCCTGCTGTCTTCATACATGTCCTGCTGTCTTCATACATGTCCTGCTGTCTTCATACATGTCCTGCTGTCTTCATACATGTCCTGCTGTCTTCATACATGTCCTGCTGTCTTCATACATGTCCTGCTGTCTTCATACATGTCCTGCTGTCTTCATACATGTCCTGCTGTCTTCATACATGTCCTGCTGTCTTCATACATGTCCTGCTGTCTTCATACATGTCCTGCTGTCTTCATACATGTCCTGCTGTCTTCATACATGTCCTGCTGTCTTCATACATGTCCTGCTGTCTTCATACATGTCCTGCTGTCTTCATACATGTCCTGCTGTCTTCATACATGTCCTGCTGTCTTCATACATGTCCTGCTGTCTTCATACATGTCCTGCTGTCTTCATACATGTCCTGCTGTCTTCATACATGTCCTGCTGTCTTCATACATGTCCTGCTGTCTTCATACATGTCCTGCTGTCTTCATACATGTCCTGCTGTCTTCATACATGTCCTGCTGTCTTCATACATGTCCTGCTGTCTTCATACATGTCCTGCTGTCTTCATACATGTCCTGCTGTCTTCATACATGTCCTGCTGTCTTCATACATGTCCTGCTGTCTTCATACATGTCCTGCTGTCTTCATACATGTCCTGCTGTCTTCATACATGTCCTGCTGTCTTCATACATGTCCTGCTGTCTTCATACATGTCCTGCTGTCTTCATACATGTCCTGCTGTCTTCATACATGTCCTGCTGTCTTCATACATGTCCTGCTGTCTTCATACATGTCCTGCTGTCTTCATACATGTCCTGCTGTCTTCATACATGTCCTGCTGTCTTCATACATGTCCTGCTGTCTTCATACATGTCCTGCTGTCTTCATACATGTCCTGCTGTCTTCATACATGTCCTGCTGTCTTCATACATGTCCTGCTGTCTTCATACATGTCCTGCTGTCTTCATACATGTCCTGCTGTCTTCATACATGTCCTGCTGTCTTCATACATGTCCTGCTGTCTTCATACATGTCCTGCTGTCTTCATACATGTCCTGCTGTCTTCATACATGTCCTGCTGTCTTCATACATGTCCTGCTGTCTTCATACATGTCCTGCTGTCTTCATACATGTCCTGCTGTCTTCATACATGTCCTGCTGTCTTCATACATGTCCTGCTGTCTTCATACATGTCCTGCTGTCTTCATACATGTCCTGCTGTCTTCATACATGTCCTGCTGTCTTCATACATGTCCTGCTGTCCTCATACATGTCCTGCTGTCTTCATACATGTCCTGCTGTCTTCATACATGTCCTGCTGTCTTCATACATGTCCTGCTGTCTTCATACATGTCCTGCTGTCTTCATACATGTCCTGCTGTCTTCATACATGTCCTGCTGTCTTCATACATGTCCTGCTGTCTTCATACATGTCCTGCTGTCTTCATACATGTCCTGCTGTCCTCATACATGTCCTGCTGTCTTCATACATGTCCTGCTGTCCTCATACATGTCCTGCTGTCCTCATACATGTCCTGCTGTCCTCATACATGTCCTGCTGTCCTCATACATGTCCTGCTGTCCTCATACATGTCCTGCTGTCCTCATACATGTCCTGTACCAGTCTAACATACTTTTCTGCCACTCCAGATTTCCTCATGCAATACCACACCTCTTCTCTTGGCACCCTGTCATATGCTTTTTCTAAATCCACAAACACACAATGGAGTTCTTTCTGACCCTCTCTGTACTTCTCTATCAACATCCTCAAAGCAAAGATAATAATAATAATAATGAATTCAATTTATAACGCGCTTTTCATTAGTGAAAATCTCAAAGCGCTACACACATTGAATGCTACACACATTCATACACCGGTAGCGGCAGACTACCATGCAAGGTGCTTTCCAGTCCTACCGGGAGCAACTCGGGGTTAAGTGTCTTGCCCAAGGACACAACGACACATGGTGTGGGGAACCGGGATTCGAACCGCCAACCTTCCGATCGGGGGACGACTGCCATTACCACTACGCCACGGCCGCCCCTAATAATAATAATAATAATAATAATAATAATAATAATAATAATACCGACTTGGGACCCGAAGGACCCAGGTTCAAACCCCAGTCACGGCATAACTTGTGGTGTGTTTGAGCAGCACACCTCATCCCAAGATGCATCTGTGGTGCTCTTTCTTGGCATGAAACCATACTGCTGCTCACAGATAGTCACATCTTGTCTAAGTCTTCCTTCCACAACTCTCTCCCAGATCTTCATTGTGTGGCTCATCAACTTAATTCCCCTGTAGTTGCTACAACTTTGTACATCACCCTTGTTCTTAAAAATGGGAACCAGCACACTTCTTCTCCATTCTTCAGGCATTTTCTCACCCTCAAATATTCCATTAAATATTTGAGTCAAAAACCTCACTGCCATCTCTCCAAGACATTTCCAAACCTCCACTGGTATGTCATCAGGTCCTACTGCCTTCCCCTTCTTCATTCTTTTCAGAGCTTTCCGGACTTCACCCTCACTAATCTTTCCCACTTCCTGGTCCACAGTTTCTATTACCTCCACTCTTCTTTCTCTTTCATTCTCTTCATTCATTAGCTCCTCAAAGTAATCCTTCCATCTTCCCATCACACTCTCCTCACTTGTTAGAACATTCCCATTCCCATCTTTAATAAGCCTAACCTGTTGCACATCCTTTCCAGCCTGATCCCTCTGTCTTGCCAATCGGTACAAGTCCTTCTCGCCCTCTTTAGTGTCCAGTCTCCCATACAACTCATTGTACGCCCTCTGCTTTGCCTTAGCTACTTCCCTCTTTGCTCTATGTCCCATCTCCTTATATTCCTGTCTCCTCTCTTCAGTCCTCTCACTGTCATATTTCTTCTTGGCTAATCTCTTTCTTTGAATGGCGTCCTGCACTTCACTATTCCACCACCAGGTTTCCTTATCATCCATTCTCTGTCCAGATGACACACCAAGTACCTTCCTACCTGTCTCTCTAATTACTGTTGCTGTAGTAGCCCAGTCACTTGGAAGCTCTTTCTTACCACCCAGAGCCTTTAACAGCTCGTCTCTGAATTTCTCACAACATTCTTCCTTCTTCATCTTCCACCATTTGGTCTTCTTCTCTGATTTTACTCTTTTTCTCTTCTTCGCAACAACAGTCATTCTACACACAACCATCTGATGGTGTCACAGAACCTGCAGACTCCTGCCTCCACTTTAAAGACCTCATAATGTTCTTCTCTCTTAGAAACAGGTGTTCACTGCAGCCATTTCCATTCTATTGGAAATCATAAATAAGATCAGCCGAATATCTGCTGTAAAGTTGTAGAAACCACAGGCAGGGTGTGTCATGGTTCAAGACAAAAGCTTTGGTTCTGTGAACAGCCCTGGCGTAATGAGGGCACTGACAGGAAGTGGTGAAGCCGAACCTTCGGCTGATCACACCAACGTTTAGTCGACACCCGGACATCATGAAGCTTCGGCTCGTCCGCCTGCTGCTCGGTGAGTCCGACTCAGAACCACCCGGGTCAGACAGAACCCGTCCTGCTGAGGGAACAGGAAGAGAACTTGTTGAGTTTTGAGGGTTCTGTTTGGGAATATCACCCGCCACCTTCAAAGTTTCAGAACGAGGTCATGTTTTGATGAGAAGTGGAGGAATCTCAGCTACTACCAGCTGGATCTCAGCTGATCCCTGACCAAGTTGTAGACGCGTTAGTGTTTTCAGTTCAGTTGGTTGAGGCGGCCATCTTGACTCAGGTTGACCCGTCATTCGTGGACGTTTGAGTTTGTGTTGACGCTGAGTCAGCTGTTTACAGGTGCTTCTCTTTGGCTTTAATACTTTTTTATTCAGATTTATTATATGAACTGTCCCACACAATTTTTTTTTAAAATCTCCAAAAAGCTTGTTTTATTTTTTACCTTCTTAAACTCTTTGTTAGCTAGGTTTTACCTTTTATCAAACCAATTGTAGTTTGTAGCTAGTTTAGCTAAGTTAAGCTTTTAACTATGTGAGCACATTTAAGTGTTTTGTTTTTAGACATCCAGCTGCTGTAGTTTTTGTTAATTAAGAATTTTAGCTGTTTTGCTGAATTCCATGTTTAACTTTGGTTTCATTTTAGCTTTTAGCTACAGTTTGATAAATTATACCTTTAAAATGTTTTTGTTTCTAATTTAAACTTTTAGCTACGGTTTTGCACATTTTATTTTTGCTTTTAGGTAATGTGTAAACTTCAGTTGTTAGCATAATTTTAGCTGATTTTAGGTAATTTTTTGTTTTGTTTTAGCTTTAAATAGTTTGCGTGTGTTGTAGTTTGTGTGTGTGTGTGACAGGTGTGAAACAACTAAATGTCTTCTGTTCCTGGCGTTCATGGTTTAGAGACAACATGGCCACCGGGACAATAGGCCTGTCACGATAACAAATGTTGGTGGGCGATTAAAGACCATGTAAAGTGAAATTAAATGTGTGTTTTTAGTTTGTCACATGGCATAAATATGTGTTATTAATCACCCATATAAATCTGACTGATTAAAAACATTGTTTACCTTATAAAATTAAGTCTCAAAAATCATGAAAAAACATGATTTTGCCTTGCCCTGGAACGCTGGGGGCGTGTCAGTGCGTGGGCGTGGTTTCAGCGCAGCTGCGCTCGTGTCCTGCCCCCTGAGCTGACTGTGTGGAGAGGCAGACAGCAGAGCCAGTAAACCTGCTCTGTTTTTATCTGAATTCTGTAACAGCAGTAGCCTGGTTAAAACCAGACCCTTGTCCTTCACTTCGCTTTGTACTGGGTCTGGGACTTCTCTCATAAACAAGGATTTCTCCGGTAGATTTTTGACCGGACCAATCAGAGAGCAGAAGGCGGAGTTTTGAACGACGTCGACTGACGTCGTCAGTTAAAATGGCTGCCGCCACGAAGGAATTTTCATGAAAACAAGGTAAAAAACTATTATTTCTTTGCTGAGAAAAAATATATTTCTTAGCTGACGTTATATCAGAAGTGTTCCTGAGCTTAACAGTTCCTAAATCAATTCACGAAATGGTCAAATCTGCTGGATTTAAATAGTTTCGGTTTGACATTTTCCAAACAGCCTCGGGTGCGCTACGAAAATAAATTATAAAAAATCGAATTTTATCTCAAATGTTTAATCTAGGCCAACAGTCAGTAAATTAGAGCCATATAATTACACACTGGTAGCAGAAAAAATATCCACCGAGTGGTTTCTGAGCTATTTATCTGATAGCCTGGACCTCGCCAGGCTAAACTAACAAAACTCTGCCTTCTGTTCTCTGATTGGTCCGGTCAAAAATCTATCGGAGAAATCCTTGTCTATGGGACAAGTCCCAGACCCTATGTACGAAGCAAAGTGAAGGACAAGGGTCTGGTTTTAACCAGGCTATAACAGCAGCTACTTTTTTCCAAGAGTTACGCTGTTTTTGTAAATAGTTTTCTTGTGTGTTTTTAATCTGGAATGAATAAAAAAAATAAAAAAAAAGTTGTACCATGCGGGAATTGAACCCGTGGAGTTTGGGACGGAAGGCAAGCACTTTATCCATTGACCTATCCAGGCATTACAGATACTCGGTATAAAACCACGCGGTATAAAAACATGTTATGATTTGTACGGGTGCCCTGACCATTGCGACATCCAGGGAAGATGCACGAACGAGGCATAATTGATTAGCTAGCTAACAATGAACAAAATATCTATGCTATTGCTATCTGATGCTATCTGCGATTCGCGAGTGAACGGCTCCACCGAGGCGAATTTATACGGCTGGAGCTGCAGGGGGTGGGGCTATACTAATGAGGACCGCGTGACGAAACGCGGTCCCGTTTAAACCACGCCTAAAAAATCCTGAAAAAGACATATCTTTATACACAGTTTCATCTATAACTCCAAAATTAATTGAGCTACAATTTTGAGACTTTTTACTCATTTACAACATTACAATTATGACATTTATAATGTTTATTTAAGAAAATATTGAAATTCACTTTACACGGTCTTTAACTATCTCAGAAATTATTGCGATAAACGATAATATTGTTTGAAATTTGACAATAATTAGTAATTACAGTATTGTCAAACTTAAGAAGAAATGTTAGTTAATTTTGAGTGTAGTATCTTTTTTGACCGCTGGATGGCAATATAAGACTGAACTGAAGGATGGATAGTGAGGGAGCGAGCAGCAGCGTGTTCTCAAAATGGCCGACGCTCGGTGTGGTTTGAGCTCTTTAGCATTTGTCACACAAAGCTTTTAATTAAAAAAAACAGTAAACAAGTTCTCAGCTTCTTTTTGCAGAAAAATGACTTTTTACACGAAGGCACGGGTTTCAACTGTGAATTTGAGTTTGTTTTAGAGACAGAGTTTTTTTTCTGAGTTTGGCCTGTTAGCTTAGATCATAGCTTAGCTTCTCAGCTTAGCTGCTTTTAACGATCCAAAAACACTATATTGGACAGTTAAATGGATTTTAAAGAGAAAGGGAGAGGTCAGTGAAGAGCGCCGGAGTTTAGTCTTTTGTCCAGCGTCTTCAGTAAAAAGAGCATGAAGAAACAATAAAACTGATAAATGAAAATGAGGTCAATAATTTTCATTTATCGTGAGATTAATTGATTTATTGTTTATCGCGACAGGCCAACGTGACGACCATGCTGCACAGCGTTCAGCGAGTCATGGCCCGTTTTGCGTTGCTGCTTAGCTGTGGCGGCCATCTTGGATTGTACTGAGTTGTCCAGTGAATTTTACTAAAATCTGTCAAATGGCTCACATATTTCGCTAACAGTGCAGACGAGTTATTTAAAGTCAGGTTTTCTTCTTCAACACTTCAGTTGAATATTTTTCAAGTGTTTTTGTACAAATCGTGCCCTGAAAGCTTGGAGTTTTTGTTGCAGGCGTGTCCCTTCTGTTGCCGCCAGGAGCAATCGCTGCAGGCAAGTTGATCAACGTTTCCGTTGCTTTCTTCAGGAATTACCTGGAAGTTGAACTACAGCTGAAGGTGGTAGTTTTTATGGTTTGTTCAGTTTTATCAGTGTTCCTCACAAACATTGTTTTATGGAGGACAACTTACAGGTAGTCCCCGATTTACGAGCGAGATCCGTTACAACGAGGCGCTCGTAAACCGGAAATCTCGTAATTTGGAACGGCCGCCACGCTTCTCGTAAGTCCGGAATTTCGCTCGTAAATTGGAACGGTTTTGCTAGCGCGACTACGAACACTCGTTTTTCATCGAAAAACTGCTTATGAGTGCATAAAAATGATCGGAAACGTGTGTCCACATGTTTAGCTAACGAACTGTGGTGAAAAAACACAGGAAAACTCAGTATTTTTTGCGTTTTTTCCAATAATTCGCCAGCTCGTAAGTCCGGAACCTCGTAGATCAGAGCGCTCGTAAATCGGGGACTACCTGTATGACCCAGTTATTTAAGTGCTTCTAATTTAATTAATTGCCATCCAATATTGCAGAAGCACCAATAAAGCGTCAACTCTAGGGGTTGAATGAGTACATCATTTTAAAACTCGACATTAACATAATAATACTCAAGTAGAGCTCAAGTAATTGATGATGTAGGATCTCAAGATGCAAAAAATAATTAGCTAATTAAAACCGCAAAAAAAAAAAAAAAGAAGTAATTTATTATTTACAAAAAAAGACCAACAAAACACTGGGAGCATATATTATGGTCATGTCATTTATCTTACAGCAAATAAGTCACAGGAAACCCAAAACTGTTAGTTATTATTATTATTAAGCTGCAAAAGTGGAAAAAAATGTGCGGCACGTCAAAAACGAAAATAAAAACAGTGGCGGTTGACCACACCGCACCACCGACTGTGGTGCTGCGCATTAGGTTTAGTTTTAGAAATTAATATGTTAATAGGTTTTTATAGGTTTAGAGATTTATATTTTTTGCCTTTTATTTGTGAAACAAGTCAGAGGAAGCTGGTTCTGGTTCGGTCGATTGGACCCGGTGTTACACCACATTCTGTGACCTGCAACAGTTCATGCAACACCGTCGCACAACGGTCACCACAGAATATGGTGCAACACCGGTTCGCAACGCGCTCCAAACAGGAAGTTGATTCATTTTCTGTTCTGTAACTGCGACGTGATGACGTCACTACAAAGACTCAACTTGAAATTTAAAAAACTCGATAGAGGTCCAAGTAATCTCTGTGTCGATTACTCGAGTAGTCTGTTAAAGCCCTGGTCAACGCTGATCGTTTCTTCTGCAGGCGTTGTGCTAGCCGCTCATAAATCAGAACGTTGGGCTCATTCAGGAGACGACTGCTTTGACTTTTGGTTTTATAACTTTTATACTTTTTAAAATATTCAAATATCTTCCCTTTAGAAATGCACTGAAATCTTAATCATTTAAAAACGTCCCAGCTGAGGCGAGGACACTGAGTCTGAGTGGACCATGTTCCACGACTCAGCTGTTGAGGTAGCTGCTTTGAGCTGTGGCTGCGAGGCTGTCGGCGCTTCTTCTTGCGGTGGTCGTCCTCGAACTCGGCGGTGGACGCTCCGGGTCGGGGAGGCTGTCGAGTTGAAGGAGTCGGCTCCGAAGAGATTCTGTCAAACCATCAGGCGGCTGAGGAGAAGCAGCTCTTTACTAACACTGTGTTCAGTGAAGGTGGGGTGCTGTTGACCTCAACTTGTGATGTCCTCAGGAGGTAGGAACACTGCTCAAACCACCAGCACGTCTTCCATGGTGGAAGCTGAGTTGGGGGACTTGGGGTTGATCAGTCCCTGACTGTGGCTGAGGTCACTGAGATAGTTTAGAAGCTCAGAGGCGGCAGGTCTCCGAGAGTGGACGAGATTCACCCTGATCTCCTTAAGGCTCTGGATGTTGTGGGACTGTCTTGGTTGACACGCCTTTGCTGCATCACGTGGACATCGGGGGCAGATCAACAGACTGGGATGCTGGTTCTGGACTGGCAGCGTGAGGTGGTGGTTCCAATCTTCAAAGAGGGGGCCCGTAGGGTGTGCTCCAGTTACAGGGGCATCCCTCTCCTCAGCCTCCTTGGTAAGGTCTGTTCGGGGGTACTGGAGAAGCGAGTCCGATCATTGGTCGAACCTCAGATCCAGGAGGAACAATGCAGGTTCTGTCCTGGCCGTAGAACACTGGATCAGCTCTTTACCCTCACTAGGGTCCTTGAGGGGTCATGGTCTACATGTGTTTTGTGGACTTGGAGAATGTTTTTGACCATGTTCCTCGGGGTGCACTGTGGGGGTGCTTTACGTTCTAGATTCCTCTCCTCACCTCTGGTCATGAGTTACGAGTAGTGACTGAAAGAATGAGATCATGGATACAGGAGGTTGAAATGACCACGTCTCTCAGTTGGACTGGGAACATCGAGGAGTGCTCCCAGAAGAGCTGGAGAGGTCTGGACCTCCCTGCTCAAGATGCTGCCCCCGAGACCAGAGTCCTGAAGATGATGTTCTCTTTAAAACGGCTTCATCTACTGGCTCTGTTTTTGTCTTCTTGAGCTACATTTAGCTAGCGTTTATTACTTTAGCGTTTTAGCTTGTGTGCTGCTACTCTTAGCTTTAAGCTACTTCAGCTACTACCTTCAGCTTTTAAAAAAATGTCCTACATTAAATTTTTGCTGCTTCTAGCTAAACTTTTGCTATATTTAGCTTTTACCTAGTACTGTGTTTGTTACTTATAACTTTAGCTAACATCTTGGTGCGTTTAGCTTTTAGTGAGCAAATTGCTATTTTAGCTTACATTTAGCTATTTATGATTTTTAACTAGCGTTTTGCTGCCTTTAGTTAGTATCCTGATTCTTTTAGCAAACTTTTAGCTCATTTAGTCTACATTCTCAGTAAAAATTTAATTTGTCCTGTTCTCGACTTGCGGAGCTTTAAATAGATCAAATTATAAACTACCGTATTTTCCGGAATATAAGTCGCACCTTTTTTTTACTAATTCAGCGGGTTCGGATGTTGTCATTCCATACAATGGGCGTTATCAACTGTTATCATCCCCATTTGTAGCGGCGAATAGGTCACAATCTACCTACTAGAATGTTTAACAGAACGTTATCAGCGTTATCGCTGTGAGTAGGCAGCGTGTTTCCGTAAACCCGGAAGTGTAGCATTTGTTTTTTTCAGCTTATGCAACTGTTTCCCTCAACCCTAACCTTAAACCTGACCCCGAGGACCAACCCTAAACCTAACCAAGGCCCTAAACCTAACGCTAGATGCTTTACTCAAAACTTTGACACGTAGCTAAAGACGGAGCCTGCTGTCATCGCTTGTAATGGTGACAACGTACCTTTAAACCTCCTAGGAGGTACAGTAGGGGCATTCTGACTGCTACGTATGGGGATGATAATAATTGATAAGGGCCATTTTATGGTTGATAACATCCGAAGTGGGTGACTAATTTGCATGCCCTGCGACTTATAGGGCGAAGCGACATATTTACGGATTTTTTCCCCCATATTTTTATTTTTGGCTGAGATATGACCGTTTTTCATTTTGGCAAAAATAGTGCAGTACCACTTTTGTCCGCTAGGGCCCACCGACCGTTCCCACCTCATGTGTCCGACGGCAGCCTCCTCTGGTCGGACTCACTCTGTCGCAGCCTGGCCTCCTGCCCTGGAGGTATGAACTACTGTTAGCTCAGTGTTTTACTATTAGCAAAATAGGTCATGAACCACAGGACAGATTTTAATGAAAGTTACAGAAAGTAATCACTGGGTGGACATTTACAAACTGTTAGCTGTAGGAGATGTTTGAGCTAAAATTCGATGTTTTATAACTGTAGATGTGTTAGCTGTTAGCTCCGTGTTTTTCTCCGTGCGGGTACACGTAGCGAAACTACTTTTTAAATCCAGCTGATTTGACAATTACGTGCATTTATTAAGGAAAAGTTCAGCTAAAACACATCTTTGCTATAATTTTCAGCAAACAAATACCGGTAATTGTGTTTACCGTGTTAATCTTGTTGAAGTCCTTCCGTGCACGCTCCTGTGGCTGCCATTTGCAGCAGGGCAAACCTCCGGCCCACATTTCGGGTTGTCAGCGGTGTCACGTAACATACGCGATGCGTCAGCGGTGACGCATAATAGATGCGACTTATGGGGCGAAGCGACATGTTTATGGATTTTTCCAATTTATTGGACATAATTGGACAATGCGACTTATAGGGCGGTGCGACTTATCAGGCAGAAAATACGGTAAACACAATCTGGAAGAAATTATTTAAAAATGTAAAAATATTGGAGATCAATTAGCTTCATGGCAGAGACGTCGTTTCAAATTCAAACGCGTCACAGGAAGTTGGACCTCACCTGAGTGAGCTGGTGTTTGAGATACTTTACTAACAGACAGACGACCAGGTAAATACATGATCACCCGCCTGTGTTTGGTTTTTATGACCTGATGGTTTTGAAGCTGAAATCTAAGGTTTATCAATGATCATGTCCTCCAGTGTCCCTGAACATCCGTCCAAACCTTCAGCAGTTCTTCAGTGGACAGTCCGTGTCTCTGAGCTGTCCCCATGGACAGGAGTCTGGATGGACCATAAGGAGGTCCAGTGGAGGACAGACGGAGGAATGTGGAGCAGCATCTTCAGGTTTTGGTGTCTTTAGAGAGTCCTCCTGTGTCCTGGACCTCCTGTCCTCCTACACTGGACTCTACTGGTGCGAGACCAGTTCAGGACAGAGGACGGAGCAGATCAACATCACCGTGGTCCGTAGAGAAGGTACCGTGTCCGACTGAAGCTCTGAGGTCGTCCTGTTGTCGTTGGTGTGAACGTTTGCTTCTGTTCAGACAGCGCATTCATCCTGGAGATCCCCGCACTTCCTGTCCTCACAGGAAGTGATGTCACCCTGCGATGCAGACACAGAGACGACTCTGTCCACGCGGCTTACTTCCTGAAGAACGGCGACGCCATGGGGAGCGCGGCCACGTCCCAGGACCTTCAGAAGGTCCAACGGTCCGATGAAGGTCTTTACTCGTGTTCCACGGACAAGTCCGGGTCGTCGCCCCAGAGTTTCCTGAGGGTCAGAGGTGAAGACGGTGACATCACTTCCTGTTTCAAGACCTGAACCTGCTCCTTGGACTGAAGCAGCTTTTATGATCTATCCTGCAGATCCTCCTACCAGAACCACCTCCACTCCTCCTGATGAAGCTGTTTCACCTCCTCCTCCTCCCAGCGCTCCTCTTCACTTCCTGCCCCACCTGCTGGTCGTCTGTCCGTACTGCGTCTGCACCGTCCTGCTGGTGTCCATCTGCTGCAGGACTTCAGGTAGTTGCACCGACACGCACTCAGATGAATTCCAACACGCCACTCTGACCGCTGATAACTCCGCCCACAGGAACCCAACCAGCCGTCTCCATGGAGACCACCCCGCCCTCCGAGGAGAGCGATGATGTCGCTACCGAGCACAACTTCTGACACCGAGAACGTTCATCAGAACCTCGACGCCGGCTGCCTTTCATACAGAGGACCAGGGGCGGGCGGCCAATAGGGGGCGCTAGGGCGCCGCCCTACTGGAACTTCTGGACCATTTTATATTGAAGACTTTAATTTTTTTAAATAAAAATGAAACAATAAAATAAAAATATTTCGAAATATATGCATGTTTTTAGTTGTATATGATAAATATTTTATGAGTAATGAGTTATATTGTTTGTTTCAAAAAACGATTTCTGATTGGTGACGTATTTCCTGTTTTGGGGGCGCTCTGATCTTATCCATAGACTTTCGTTATAAATGGCGCATGCGCAGTTATTCCACGACGTTACAAAACAATGGGAAGATGCTGGGCGCAGTTTTCACCGCCCTGGACACGTCCAACGTGAGCTCTACCTACCGATTGCGTGTTTCTGGCCGTTTATTTGTCTGAAAAATGAGCCGTGCGGTCAGTGACTCAAGCAGGCTTGCTCAGGTAAGTTTTAAATCATTGAAAGCCCTTTATCTAATGTGTATTTGCATTTCTGACTGATATGCCTCTTAAATTTTAGATGGCTGTTTGTGATAAAAGCCTTCAGCTGACTGTTTATTCTAAAAGTGGCAACTGGTGTTTGTTTTTTTCTTTGTTTGTGGAGTTAGGTTGCCAGTGCAGGTTATTGTACAGTAATGGACTCTGATGGCTACATTTATTTTAATTTGCTCATAAAAAATGATCAAATGTCACTTGTGGTCAGTGGCTGCTGGTGACATCAGCCACCAGGGGGGGCTATTTCTAAAAAAATAAAATAATAATAAAATAAATATTTGGTTGGGGCCAAGATGGTGTAGAGGCAGGGCTCCCGACTTGGGACCCGAAGGACCCAGGTTCGAACCCCAGCCACTACACACCTTGGGGTGTCTAGGAGTGCACACCTATTTCCCCAGCTCCCCGGGCGCTTTCTATGGCTGCCCATTGCACCACCTGGTGGTGGTTGGGTTAAATGCAGAGACGAATTTCGTCTTGTATGGGAAACATACACAGATGGAAATGAAGGGGATAAGGACAAAACAACAAGAATAAGAAAAGCACTGCTTATATTTTTACAAAACACTAACATTAAAGGAAAATTACATTTACTGTTAGGGTAAGAGGCTGCACGCTCATGCTCAGTAGGTGGCGGTATGCACCTATCAGTTGCTTGCAATCCACCAATAAACACCACAAGAAGAAGAAGAAGGAAAAAAAACACAAAGTGTTTGCTACGGTCAAAACAAAAGTGTGGCTTAATTTTAATAAAATGAATGACAAGTCAGCTCAGTGCAGTAATGTACTTGCAATAATTTTATATCGTGCAAAGGAGGGTGAAGTAACAATCCACCAGATTATTTTCCCTTCATCATCCGGACAGGGTCCCTCAGAAGTAACAAGAGTCTATAAAGTTGTGGTCTGTTGTGCGAGCTAACGTTAGAGCTACGTGTCCAAGTACACGTTTGTTTATGAGCTGTGATTGGATGAAACGAGAGCTGGGAGCTGTCAATCACTCGTAGCGAACGCTGATTCGCTGTAGTGGGAACGCACGCCGTTGCGACCAACCCACTTTGTCGTCATTTCCGGTACTTCATTGGTCGAAGGTTAGAAAACTACATTTACCATGGTTGCTTGGGAAAAGGACTACAAGCACTGTGATTGATTGGTTGACGTCACGTATCTGTGTAGCGAGCTCCGCCTCGCTCAGCACAGCAGAGCTGGTGACGCGCTGCGTCGACCCGCCTATTTGTGTCGTCATTTCCTGGTGCACTTTCAGTGACGAACAGTCACATTCACAAAAAACATCATAAAAAGTCAGCATTTTATGGTGAGTTACCAGCTTTTAATTTTGTTCTGTACACAAACAATAGCTCCTGTTTATTTTAAATAAAATATTTAGAATAACAGAGGTACGGACAAACATTTTTGCTTATTTTAAATACAAAGAATTTAAAATAACAAACAAAAGTACAGTTTTCACTCCAGATAACTGAAAAGTTTTCCTTTCTCTTCCTTTCTCTGACACATCATCTTCCACAGTTGTCCTGTGCACATTTAAACTTTCCTGCTTATTTCAAATAGTGAAAAGTTTAGAACAACGAATACAGAACATCTTTTATTTTGATTTTCACTGAAAATCCAGATAAAAGATGGCAGGCACAGAGGGTGAGACCCCTGACACCACTGATACAGGGCAGCCTGTGCCACCTCAAGGCCACGACCCGACCAAAGCAGATTGGATCGAATGTGCCTTATTTTCACTCACAGGGCCCATCACAAACTACCATGAAGAGACACAGTTGATGGAGGAAGCAGATGTGGACAGTGCATTAAAAACTGTAACAGCTGGAACCACAACGGCTGAAAAGAAAGCAGACAGAGATAAACGTTTGGCTAAATTAAGCCTTCTGTTAAAGGCCAAGCTAGACTTTGAAACTGCTGTACGCCGGGCTGTCTCTACATCATGTTTAACAGCACAAATGGAGGTTGCCACTTTACAGCAGGAGGTAAAGAGTTTAACACAGTCGAGTATTGGCAGCGCTGAACAAACGCGTAGTCTCTACGAAGAATGCAAAGTGTTAAAAAGGGATTTTGACCAATCACAAGTTGATTTGGAAAAATGTGTGGTGGAGAAGGATAAGTATTACCATCAATACAAGTCGATTCAGGCGGATTGTGGGGAGGCACGAGACGCGCTGGAAAAATGCACGGACACCCTGGAATCATTATCACTACGGTACACAAGGCTGCAAGAAGATTATAGAAAATCACAAGAACAGCACATGATGTTACAACGTGAAAATGATGGGTTAAAAGTCCAACTGAATAGTTGTAAAATAGAGCGTGCATCAGCAATGAACAAACTCTTTGAAGAAGAGAGAAAATGTTTGGGTCTCATGAGTAAACACCTTGAGAACTCACCGCCTCCGCTGCCTCCTCCCATACCTGATGACCTACTCCCTCCTCCACCGCCCCCGCCCATGCCAGATGCACTACTCCCTCCAACACCACCGCGCCGTCCCTTAGGGCCTCTAAAACCGACAATCCCACCGGATGCACCGGTGGGTGGATCTGATAATAACCCACAAATACCTCTATCAATGGCTGAACTACGGAATATGGCGAAAAGCATTCAAACCTTCGCCCCTGGCCCAATGGGCTCACACGAAACCAAGATCTATCTCGAGGACCTTGATTTCCAGCTTCAACGTTTCCCAGAAGCTACAGATGATGATAGAATCTGTCTGTTAAGGTTAACATCGGACAGGACGGTGCATGCTTTTATGAAGCGTCAACGAGAAGCAGTGATGAAAGACTACAGTCTTCTCTGTGCTGCGCTGATAAGGGAGTTTTCTCCTTGCACGGGGCCCGATGGCATCATAACAGCAGCTAACATCAAGCAAGGTAGGAATGAACACCCAAGGTCATATTATGACCGAATATTCCGTGCCTATTTCGGGGACAGATGCGAACCTGAAATGGAGGAGGAGGTAGGGTTTAAGTATATTTTCAGCCAAAACCTCTGCCCTGACATAAGAGAGAAAGTACATGTCAGCGCAAACTATAAACGGAGGTCCATCGAAGACATAAGAGAGTGCGCGATAGATGTTTTTACAGGTCGCACACCAAACAAAACACCCTTTGAAGTGTGTCCTGGTGAAAAGGTCAAATACCAAACGCTAGACCTTGAAGGAGCAAGAGCGCCAGCTCACTCTTTTAAGGAAGCCGAGAATAAGCAAAATTTCCAACCTGACAGACCGCAAAATGAAGGTGTCCGCTGGAACAAAGACCAAAAGGGGTCCAGAGACCCTAAGTGGTACAGGCCGCATCAAGAGGAAGAGCCCCATCAAAAAAGGAGGGCTTTCCAAAAGAAAAAGAAATATGGGTCCCAAGGAGACTCATATGAAAGAGGGTGGTCCCAGAGAGGACCCCCGAGCAATGCGCCAGCTCCTGCACCTCAAACTGAACAGTCTGGGGCGAGGAAAAACCCACAGAAGTTCCAGAAAAAAGGCCCTAAACCTCTGTCTTCAGAAGAGATGGAGAACATACGTCGGTTGTTAGAAAGTTTGAAAAAAACAAACAAGGAAAACAAACCTGGTGTGATGTGTAGCACTATCATTGATAGTGACTCAGAACACACAAATAACAGCAATGCCACGATTGCTGACAGTCACCAAGATACTGATGGTCAGGATGCTGACAATCAGGGTATAGACAGTCAACAAGATGTTGACTGTAACCATGACATCATTGTTACAGAGTCCGAGAGCCCCTCATCAGAAAAAGGGGGGGAAAGCGCACTCACCAAAGACAATGACTCGTCACAGACCGATCACTCAGACCCATGTGTGACTGCACTACCAGTACAGGTGAATGAAATTCACACAGACAATGGTAGACGTAACACACGTCGGAAAAAACCTGATAGGTTCCTGTGTAACATTATCAGGAAGGGGCCCGCTAAGAAGGCTTACCTGTCAATCACTTTAGAAGGGGTCCTCACAGAAGAGGCCCTCCTGGATGGTGGGGCTGACATAACCATTATGTCTCCCACACTGTTGAAGGAGCTAAGGATAGCCGCTAGCGGGGTTGACAGGGAAATACCCCTCAAAGAATGTGCTGTAGTACTGCAGGGACTCTCAGAGACGAGAACAACCCTTACAGCTATAGCCATGGTTCATATGCAGATTGGTGAAATGACGCTATACCACCCGGTACACGTGTCCACCGTTGACTCATTCCCATTTTTGGTTGGCCAAGACTTTATAAACCGCTTCGACGCGATTATAGATTATGGTGATCAAACAATGTGGACCAGAGTGAGCCAACCACTGCCAATCGATATGCCTACACAAGGTGACACTGACTGTCTAACAGCAGGTACCGCGGAAGGCACAAAGGGGTCCTCCAACGAGAGCACAATCCCGGTAAGTGAACCTTCAGCAACAGGTGAGGCAGAAAAGGCCCAACAAGAGAGCCTCCTCTGCGAGCTGAAACAGTCAGCACTCACTGAACACTACCTACCACAGGTAGTCAATGGTGTTGAGATTCAAGGATCCCACACCGATGATGCTGTTCTGTCCCCTTGGATGGAGAAATCAGCGATCAGCCAAGCTTTCTATGGAACCTTGGTTAAAAAACAGTTGGGTCTAGAAATGAACAAAAAGGCTTTCCGCTTTTCGTTGGACCCCAACGATAAACAGGTATTGACCGCAAAAGGGATCATTGACCTGAAACTGATCTGGAACCAAC
>JBBPBX010063208.1:0-20597 GCA_038048925.1 Garcialebias charrua | reverse complement strand
CAAATTAATGCTAAAGTTAAGGTAGGACAAATGTCTGGAAACGTTTTTTCCATCCACCAACAGTGTAGAGAAATAAATTCAACATGTTTGGCTTTCCATTTATGAAGACAGCAAAACTACCCCAACAGTTAGCACTTACGGCATACAAGCATCATGTCAGTGCCAGTGTTAGAGTAATTATGCTGACAAAGGTTTGAAAGTACCAAATCACAAATGTAACTTGCATATTCACTGAAGTCTGTGTCTGTTGTAATCACCCCAACATGTAGCACTTACAGAATGCAAAATCATGTCAGTGCTCAAGTTAAAGTGAAGAAAAGGACCACAATACATTTATTATATCGGGACATGTAGTTGATATACCTTTCTCCAATACTCAGATTAAAAGTTTAATATGTTGGGCAGACAAACCTCATACAGGAAATATTAATAAAAAGTTCACAACCAATACAACCCCAAAGAGAAGCACTTGTGAAGTCAGGAACCATCAGTGTTTTTGTTTGAAGTGAATTGCATGTGATAAACTCACCAGAACCTCAACGTTGCTCAGGTAGTACCACATAAAATAATTGCTTCATACACCCATTAAAAGGTGCAAGATGGACCAGAAAAACACACATATCCATTCAACATTTTGGAAATAGAATGTTTTTGGACACACAGTAGATTCAGTCAGGTATACTTGCCCCAACATGTAGCACTTACTGATTTTTAGAATCAAGTGAGTGCTAAAGTTAAGGTAGGACAAATGACTTGAAACTGTACTTTCCAAAGTGCACAGACAGAAACATATTCAACAATTTGCGTCTATCTTCCACAGTGTATACTAAAGACAGCAAAACTACCCCAACAATTAGCACTTACTGTATTCAACAAAAATGTCAGTGCCAGTGTTAGAGTAATATTGCTGCCAAAGTTTGTAATGTACCAAATCACAAATGTAACTTTCATATTCACAGAAGTACAGAATGTGTCTGTTGTAATCACCCCAACATGTAGCACTTACAGAATTCAAAATCATGTCAGTGCTCAAGTTAAAGTCATGAAAAGGACCTCAAAACATTTGTTGGATTAGGATATTTAGTTGGTGTACCTTTCTCCAAATTTAACACTAACATGTTGGGCTAGTAATGCAGACTAAACTCATGCAAATATTACTGATGAAAATCTCACAACCAAGTCAACCTCAAAGACAAGCACTTGTGAAGCCAAGAACCATCAGTGGTTCTGTTTGAGGTGATCTGCATGTGATAAACTCTCCAGAACCTCAATGTTGCTCCGGTAGTACCACATAAAACAATTTCATACAAGCATCATGTCAGTGCCAGTGTTAGAGTAATTATGCTGACAAAGGTTTGAAAGTACCAAATCACAAATGTAACTTGCATATTCACTGAAGTCTGTGTCTGTTGTAATCACCCCAACATGTAGCACTTACAGAATGCAAAATCATGTCAGTGCTCAAGTTAAAGTGAAGAAAAGGACCACAATACATTTATTATTATGAAAATTAAGTAGAATTATTCATTTTGTGAACATCTTGATGTTGTGCCATCTTTTAGTTTGTGTATTTCAATCAGAAAAATTAAGAAGAATTAAGTAGAATTATTCATTTTATGATCTAGTTTGTGTATTACAGTTAGGAAAATTAATTTAAAAAAAAAAAAAATAGGAAAATTAAATAAAATTATAAAAAAAATAAAAAAAATAAAAAAAAATAAAAAATAAAAAAATTAGAATTAGAAAATTAATTAGAATTATGGGTGATGTAGTTTGTGTATTACAGTTAGAAATATTAAGTAGAATTATTCATTTTGTGATCTAGTTTATGTTTTACAGTCAGGAAAATTAAGTAGAATTATTCATTTTGTGATGTAGTTTGTGTATTACAGTTAGAAAAATTAAGTAGAATTATTCATTTTGTGATCTAGTTTATGTTTTACAGTCAGGAAAATTAAGTAGAATTATTCATTTTGTGATGTAGTTTGTGTATTACAGTTAGGAAAATAGGTAGAACTATTCATTCTGTGATGTTGCTTGAAAGTTATCATTGGTTGAACAAACTGTGAAATAGGGGCAGATATAATAAGATTTCATCTTCTTTCTGCTCCCTTCATTTTATCCTACTTGTAATCTTGTATCTGATGAAACTGTCTTGTATTGTTCTTTTAAAATGAATGAATAAACATCAAATCAAATCAAATCAAATCAAATTATATCGGGACATGTAGTTGATATACCTTTCTCCAATACTCAGATTAAAAGTTTAATATGTTGGGCAGACAAACCTCATACAGGAAATATTAATAAAAAGTTCACAACCAATACAACCCCAAAGAGAAGCACTTGTGAAGTCAGGAACCATCAGTGTTTTTGTTTGAAGTGAATTGCATGTGATAAACTCACCAGAACCTCAACGTTGCTCAGGTAGTACCACATAAAATAATTGCTTCATACACCCATTAAAAGGTGCAAGATGGACCAGAAAAACACACATATCCATTCAACATTTTGGAAATAGAATGTTTTTGGACACACAGTAGATTCAGTCAGGTATACTTGCCCCAACATGTAGCACTTACTGATTTTTAGAATCAAGTGAGTGCTAAAGTTAAGGTAGGACAAATGACTTGAAACTGTACTTTCCAAAGTACAGTGCACAGACAGAAACATATTCAACAATTTGCGTCTATCTTCCACAGTGTATACTAAAGACAGCAAAACTACCCCAACAATTAGCACTTACTGTATTCAACAAAAATGTCAGTGCCAGTGTTAGAGTAATATTGCTGCCAAAGTTTGTAATGTACCAAATCACAAATGTAACTTTCATATTCACAGAAGTACAGAATGTGTCTGTTGTAATCACCCCAACATGTAGCACTTACAGAATGCAAAATCATGTCAGTGCTCAAGTTAAAGTCATGAAAAGGACCTCAAAACATTTGCTGGATTAGGATATTTAGTTGATGCACCTTTCTCTAAATTTAACGCTAATATGTTGGGCTAGTAATGCAGACTAAACTCATGCAAATATTACTGATGAAAATCTCACAACCAAGTCAACCTCAAAGAGAAGCACTTGTGAAGTCAAGAACCATCAGTGGTTCTTTTTGAGGCAATCTGCATCTGATAAACTCACCAGAACCTCGACGTTGCTCAGGCACATGAAACAATTTCTTCATGCACCCATTGGAAGGTGAAAGTTGGACCAGAAAAACGGACATGTCCATTGAGCATTTTGGAAATGGAATGTTTTTGGACACACAGTAGATTCAGTCAGGTATACTTGCCCAAACTTGTAGCACTTACCGATTTTTAGAATCAAGTGAGTGCTAAAGTTAAGGTAGGACAAATGACTTGAAACTGTACTTTCCAAAGTACAGTGAACAGACAGAAACATATTCAAAAATGTACCTCTTTCTTCCACAGTGTATACTAAAGACAGCAAAACTACCCCAAAAATTAGCACTTACTGTATTCAAGAAACGTGTCAGTGCCATTGTTAGAGTAATATTGCTGACAAAGTTTTGAAAGTATCAAATCGAAAAGATAACTGATAATAACAGAATACCTCGTTTGTTGTCATCACCCCAACATGTAGCATTTACAGAATGCAAAATCAGGTCAGTGCTCAAGTTAAAGTCATGAAAAGGACCTCAAAACATTTTCTGGATTAGGATATTTAGTTGGTGTACTTTTCGCCAAATATAACACTAATATGTTGGGATTGTAATGCAGAAAAAACTCGTGCAAATATTACTGTTGAAAATCTCACAACCAAGTCAACCTCAAAGAAAAGCACTTGTGAAGCCAAGAACCATCAGTGGTTCCGTTTGAGGTGATCTGCATGTGATAAACTCTCCAGAACCTCAATGTTGCTCAGATAGTACCACATAAAACAATTTCTTCATGCACCAAAAGAAATGTTTAAGGTGGACCAGAAAAACAGACATGTCCATTGACCATATTGGAAATGGAATGTTTTTGGATACATAGTAGATTCAGTCAGGTACTTGCCCCAACATGTAGCACTTACTGATTTTTAGAATCAAGTGAGCGCTAAAGTTAAGGTAGGACAAATGACTTGAAACTGTACTTTCCAGAGTACAGTGCACCAACAGAAATACCTTCCAACAATTTGCTACTATCTTATACAGTGTATACTAAAGACAGCAAAACTACCCCAACAATTAGCACTTACTGTATTCAAGAAATGTGTCAGTGCCATTGTTAGAGTAATATTGCTGACAAAGTTTTGAAAGTATCAAATCAAAAAGATAACTGATAATAACAGAATACCTCGTCTGTTGTCATCACCCCAACATGTAGCACTTACAGAATGCAAAATCAGGTCAGTGCTCAAGTTAAAGTCATGAAAAGGACCTCAAAACATTTTTTGGATTAGGATATTTAGTTGGTGTACTTTTCTCCAAATTTAACACTAATTTGTTGGGTTCGTAATGCAGACAAAACTCTTGCAAATATTACTGATGAAAATCTCACAACCAAGTCAACCTCAAAGAGAAGCACTTGTGATGTCAAGTATCATCAGTGGTTCTGTATGAGGCGATCTGCATGTGATAAACTCACCAGAACCTCAGCGTTGCTCAGGTAGTACCACATACAACAATTTCTTCATGCACCCAATGAAAGGTGCAAGATGGACCAGAAAAACAGACATTGAACATTTTGGAAATTGAATAATTTTGGACACAGTAGATTCAGTCAGGTATACTTGCCCCAACATGTAGCACTTACTGATTTTTAGAATTAAGTGAATGCTAAAGTTAAGGTAGGACAAATGACTTGAAAATGTACTTTCCAAAATACAGTGCACTGACAGAAATACCTTCCAACAATATGGTTCTATCTTACACAGTGTATACTAAAGACAGCAAAACTACCCCAACTATTAGCACTTACTGTATTCAAGAAACGTGTCAGTGCCATTGTTAGAGTAATATTGCTGACAAAGTTTTGAAAGTATCAAATCACAAAGTTAACTGATAATAACAGAATACTTTGTCTGTTGTCATCACCACAAAATTTAGCCTTTACAGAATGCAAAATCAGGTCAGTGCTCAAGGTAAAATCATGAAAAGGACCTCAAAACATTTGCTGGATTAGGACATTTAGTTGATGTACCTTTCACCAAATGTAACATTAATTAGGTGTTGGGCTCGTAATGCAGAGGAAAGTCATGGAAGTATTACTGTTGAAAATGTCACAACCAAGTCAACCTCAAAGAGAAGCACTTGTGAAGTAAAGAACCATCAGTGGTTCTGTTTGAGGCTATCTGCATGTGATAAACTCACCAGAACCTTAACGTTGCTCAGGTAGTACCACATAAAACAATTTCATACAAGCATCATGTCAGTGCCAGTGTTAGAGTAATTATGCTGACAAAGTTTTGAAAGTACCAAATCACAAATGTAACTTGCATATTCACTGAAGTCTGTGTCTGTTGTAATCACCCCAACATGTAGCACTTACAGAATGCAAAATCATGGCAGTGCTCAAGTTAAAGTGAAGAAAAGGACCACAATACATTTATTATATCGGGACATGTAGTTGATATACCTTTCTCCAATACTCAGATTAAAAGTTTAATATGTTGGGCAGACAAACCTCATACAGGAAATATTAATAAAAAGTTCACAACCAATACAACCCCAAAGAGAAGCACTTGTGAAGTCAGGAACCATCAGTGTTTTTGTTTGAAGTGAATTGCATGTGATAAACTCACCAGAACCTCAACGTTGCTCAGGTAGTACCACATAAAATAATTGCTTCATGCTCCCATTAAAAGGTGCAAGATGGACCAGAAAAACACACATATCCATTCAACATTTTGGAAATAGAATGTTTTTGGACACACAGTAGATTCAGTCAGGTATACTTGCCCCAACATGTAGCACTTACTGATTTTTAGAATCAAGTGAGTGCTAAAGTTAAGGTAGGACAAATGACTTGAAACTGTACTTTCCAAAGTACAGTGCACAGACAGAAACATATTCAACAATTTGCGTCTATCTTCCACAGTGTATACTAAAGACAGCAAAACTACCCCAACAATTAGCACTTACTGTATTCAACAAAAATGTCAGTGCCAGTGTTAGAGTAATATTGCTGCCAAAGTTTTTAATGTACCAAATCACAAATGTAACTTTCATATTCACAGAAGTACAGAATGTGTCTGTTGTAATCACCCCAACATGTAGCACTTACAGAATTCAAAATCATGTCAGTGCTCAAGTTAAAGTCATGAAAAGGACCTCAAAACATTTGCTGGATTAGGATATTTAGTTGGTGTACCTTTCTCCAAATTTAACACTAATATGTTGGGCTAGTAATGCAGACTAAACTCATGCAAATATTACTGATGAAAATCTCACAACCAAGTCAACCTCAAAGAGAAGCACTTGTGAAGCCAAGAACCATCAGTGGTTCTGTTTGAGGTGATCTGCATGTGATAAACTCTCCAGAACCTCAATGTTGCTCCGGTACTACCACATAAAACAATTTCTTCATGCACTCATTGAAAGGTGCAAGATGGACCAGAAAAACAGACATTGAACATTTTGGAAATTGAATAATTTTGGACACAGTAGATTCAGTCAGGTATACTTGCCCCAACATGTAGCACTTACTGATTTTTAGAATCAAGTGAGTGCTAAAGTTAAGGTAGGACAAATGACTTGAAACTGTACTTTCCAAAGTACAGTGCACTGACAGAAATACCTTCCAACAATTTGCTTCTATCTTCCCCAATGCATACTAAAGACAGCAAAACTACCCCAACAATTAGCACTTACTGTATTCAAGAAACGTGTCAGTGCCATTGTTAGAGTAATGTTGCTGACAAAGTTTTGAAAGTATCAAATCAAAAAGTTAACTGATAATAACAGAATACTTTGTCTGTTGTCATCACCCCAACATGTAGCACTTATGGCATACAAGCATCATGTCAGTGCCAGTGTTAGAGTAATTATGCTGACAAAGTTTTGAAAGTACCAAATCACAAATGTAACTTGCATATTCACTGAAGTCTGTGTCTGTTGTAATCACCCCAACATGTAGCACTTACAGAATGCAAAATCATGTCAGTGCTCAAGTTAAAGTGAAGAAAAGGACCACAATACATTTATTATATCGGGACATGTAGTTGATATACCTTTCTCCAATACTCAGATTAAAAGTTTAATATGTTGGGCAGACAAACCTCATACAGGAAATATTAATAAAAAGTTCACAACCAATACAACCCCAAAGAGAAGCACTTGTGAAGTCAGGAACCATCAGTGTTTTTGTTTGAAGTGAATTGCATGTGATAAACTCACCAGAACCTCAACGTTGCTCAGGTAGTACCACATAAAATAATTGCTTCATACTCCCATTAAAAGGTGCAAGATGGACCAGAAAAACACACATATCCATTCAACATTTTGGAAATAGAATGTTTTTGGACACACAGTAGATTCAGTCAGGTATACTTGCCCCAACATGTAGCACTTACTGATTTTTAGAATCAAGTGAGTGCTAAAGTTAAGGTAGGACAAATGACTTGAAACTGTACTTTCCAAAGTGCACAGACAGAAACATATTCAACAATTTGCGTCTATCTTCCACAGTGTATACTAAAGACAGCAAAACTACCCCAACAATTAGCACTTACTGTATTCAACAAAAATGTCAGTGCCAGTGTTAGAGTAATTTTGCTGCCAAAGTTTTTAATGTACCAAATCACAAATGTAACTTTCATATTCACTGAAGTCTGTGTCTGTTGTAATCACCCCAACATGTAGCACTTACAGAATGCAAAATCATGTCAGTGCTCAAGTTAAAGTCATGAAAAGGACCTCAAAACATTTGCTGAATTAGGATATTTAGTTGATGCACCTTTCTCTAAATTTAACGCTAATATGTTGGGCTTGTGATGCAGACAAAACTCATGGAAGTATTACTGATGAAAATCTCACAACCAAGTCAACCTCAAAGAGAAGCACTTGTGAAGTCAAGAACCATCAGTGGTTCTGTTTGAGGCTATCTGCATGTGATAAACTCACCAGAACCTCGACGTTGCTCAGGCACATGAAACAATTTCTTCATGCACCCATTGGAAGGTGAAAGTTGGACCAGAAAAACGGACATGTCCATTGAGCATTTTGGAAATGGAATGTTTTTGGACACACAGTAGATTCAGTCAGGTATACTTGCCCAAACATGTAGCACTTACCGATTTTTAGAATCAAGTGAGTGCTAAAGTTAAGGTAGGACAAATGACTTGAAACTGTACTTTCCAAAGTACAGTGAACAGACAGAAACATATTCAAAAATGTACCTCTTTCTTCCACAGTGTATACTAAAGACAGCAAAACTACCCCAAAAATTAGCACTTACTGTATTCAAGAAACGTGTCAGTGCCATTGTTAGAGTAATATTGCTGACAAAGTTTTGAAAGTATCAAATCGAAAAGATAACTGATAATAACAGAATACCTCGTTTGTTGTCATCACCCCAACATGTAGCATTTACAGAATGCAAAATCAGGTCAGTGCTCAAGTTAAAGTCATGAAAAGGACCTCAAAACATTTTCTGGATTAGGATATTTAGTTGGTGTACTTTTCGCCAAATATAACACTAATATGTTGGGATTGTAATGCAGAAAAAACTCGTGCAAATATTACTGTTGAAAATCTCACAACCAAGTCAACCTCAAAGAAAAGCACTTGTGAAGCCAAGAACCATCAGTGGTTCCGTTTGAGGTGATCTGCATGTGATAAACTCTCCAGAACCTCAATGTTGCTCAGATAGTACCACATAAAACAATTTCTTCATGCACCAAAAGAAATGTTTAAGGTGGACCAGAAAAACAGACATGTTGACCATTTTGGAAATGGAATGTTTTTGGATACATAGTAGATTCAGTCAGGTACTTGCCCCAACATGTAGCACTTACTGATTTTTAGAATCAAGTGAGCGCTAAAGTTAAGGTAGGACAAATGACTTGAAACTGTACTTTCCAGAGTACAGTGCACCAACAGAAATACCTTCCAACAATTTGCTACTATCTTATACAGTGTATACTAAAGACAGCAAAACTACCCCAACAATTAGCACTTACTATTAGGGCTGTGCGATATGACGATATATATCGTGGGGACGATAGAAACGTGTCTATCGTGCTACTTTCCTTCTATCGTCTCTATCGTGATAAATAAGAATAAAAAAATAACTGTCGCAAAGAAGCTTCTTATTGTGGTTTTGCGAGATGACGGCGCAGCTTTATGTTTGACGCATGCGCGGGTTTGCAACACATGCTTTACGTTGTTAACTCGAGAGCAACAGAGCCGCACGCGCATGAAGCCGGTGTCACAAGGAGAAAACAGCTGCGCAGGCAGCCCGAGAAGAATAACTTTTACCAAAAAGAGGGGGAAGCTCACCTTGTTAGCTTCCATTATTTAGCTCCGCTGAAACTCTGAGACAAAATGGGTCCAGAGGACACGAACCCAGAGTCCAACCGAGTCCCAACTCGGGTCCAGTTAACAATACAAAACAGACCAGAGACTCAACAGAACCGGAATCAAACGCAACGTTTTCTCTTTTCTGTTTCTTGCTTTGTTTACTCAAACTTCAGAGCGGATTTCTTCTTCGTGAGTTTTATTAGCAGCTGTTGTTTTACCGCCACCTGCAGGAATAATTTGGACCAAAGTAGAAAAGGAGTTGTTTGTTTGTTAGTTTATTCATTTTATAATATGAAATACAACAATTAACGTATTCATAATAGAAAAAAATAAAAAATAAAATGAAAGGTAGCAGATGAAGAATAAATCTTATTAAATATGCTCCTTATTCATCTAATAACAGTTCAAACAATATTTTCTATAATAACAAAATAAGTAAATAACTCAGTCAATTTTCAATTCACATATATCACACATTAAATTAGATTAATTTATATTTTTTTAGCAATTCATTTTTTACCAGTTTCTTAAATACAATGAATGATTTGGCTTCCTTAACATTTGTCATTAAGTCATTCCATAATCGTACTCCTTGAATTAAGGTAGATCTTAGGTAGATCTAGTTTCTACTTTGGTCCAAATTTCCTTGTTCTTTTTGTTCACATTCTTATAATTGTAACTATCTGTAGTAAAATAATAAAATAAAAAAACTTTGGTCCAAATTTTTCCTGTGCACACACACACACGCATCGTGTTGTATATATCGTGATATATATCGTTATCGTGATATAAAAAAGTCCATATCGTGATATATGATTTTTTCCATATCGCCCAGCCCTACTTACTATATTCAAGAAATGTGTCAGTGCCATTGTTAGAGTAATATTGCTGACAAAGTTTTGAAAGTATCAAATCAAAAAGATAACTGATAATAACAGAATACTTTGTCTGTTGTCATCACCCCATGTAGCACTTACATGATTCAAAATCATGTCAGTGCTCAAGTTAAAGTCATGAAAAGGACCTCAAAACATTTGCTGGATTAGGATATTTAGTTGGTGTACCTTTCTCCAAATTTAACATTACAGTAATATGTTGGGCTAGTAATGCGGACAAAACTCATGCAAATATTACTGATGAAAATCTCACAACCAAGTCAACCTCAAAGAGAAGCACTTGTGAAGTCAATAACCATCAGTGGTTCTGTTTGAGGTGATCTGCATGTGATAAACTCACCAGAACCTCAGCGTTGCTCAGGTAGTACCACATACAACAATTTCTTCATGCACCCATTGAAAGGTGCAAGATGGACCAGAAAAACAGACATTGAACATTTTGGAAATTGAATAATTTGGACACAGTAGATTCAGTCAGGTACTTGCCCCAACATGTAGCACTTACTGATTTTTAGAATCAAGTGAGTGCTAAAGTTAAGGTAGGACAAATGACTTGAAACTGTACTTTCCAAAGTGCACAGACAGAAAAATATTCAACAATTTGGTTCTCATTTCTCCCATTGTGTACTAAAGACAACAAAATTACCGCAGAACTTAGAACTTACTGTATTCAAGAAACATGTCAGTGCCAATGTTAGAGTAATATAGCAGACAAAATTTTCAAAGAATAATTATGTAATATGTCGGGTTTCTAATTCAGACCAAAAAGCCATAATAAATTCAACATGTTTGGCTTTCCATTTATGAAGACAGCAAAACTACCCCAACAGTTAGCACTTACGGCATACAAGCATCATGTCAGTGCCAGTGTTAGAGTAATTATGCTGACAAAGGTTTGAAAGTACCAAATCACAAATGTAACTTGCATATTCACTGAAGTCTGTGTCTGTTGTAATCACCCCAACATGTAGCACTTACAGAATGCAAAATCATGTCAGTGCTCAAGTTAAAGTGAAGAAAAGGACCACAATACATTTATTATATCGGGACATGTAGTTGATATACCTTTCTCCAATACTCAGATTAAAAGTTTAATATGTTGGGCAGACAAACCTCATACAGGAAATATTAATAAAAAGTTCACAACCAATACAACCCCAAAGAGAAGCACTTGTGAAGTCAGGAACCATCAGTGTTTTTGTTTGAAGTGAATTGCATGTGATAAACTCACCAGAACCTCAACGTTGCTCAGGTAGTACCACATAAAATAATTGCTTCATGCACCCATTAAAAGGTGCAAGATGGACCAGAAAAACACACATATCCATTCAACATTTTGGAAATAGAATGTTTTTGGACACACAGTAGATTCAGTCAGGTATACTTGCCCCAACATGTAGCACTTACTGATTTTTAGAATCAAGTGAGTGCTAAAGTTAAGGTAGGACAAATGACTTGAAACTGTACTTTCCAAAGTACAGTGCACAGACAGAAACATATTCAACAATTTGCGTCTATCTTCCACAGTGTATACTAAAGACAGCAAAACTACCCCAACAATTAGCACTTACTGTATTCAACAAAAATGTCAGTGCCAGTGTTAGAGTAATATTGCTGCCAAAGTTTTTAATGTACCAAATCACAAATGTAACTTTCATATTCACAGAAGTACAGAATGTGTCTGTTGTAATCACCCCAACATGTAGCACTTACAGAATTCAAAATCATGTCAGTGCTCAAGTTAAAGTCATGAAAAGGACCTCAAAACATTTGCTGGATTAGGATATTTAGTTGGTGTACCTTTCTCCAAATTTAACACTAATATGTTGGGCTAGTAATGCAGACTAAACTCATGCAAATATTACTGATGAAAATCTCACAACCAAGTCAACCTCAAAGAGAAGCACTTGTGAAGTCAATAACCATCAGTGGTTCTGTTTGAGGTGATCTGCATGTGATAAACTCTCCAGAACCTCAATGTTGCTCCGGTAGTACCACATACAACAATTTCTTCATGCACTCATTGAAAGGTGCAAGATGGACCAGAAAAACAGACATTGAACATTTTGGAAATTGAATAATTTTGGACACAGTAGATTCAGTCAGGTATACTTGCCCCAACATGTTCAAGTTCAAGTTCACTTTATTAGGTCCCCAAGGGGCAATTCATCTACAACAGGTAGAGGTGGTGAGACAGCCAGCACATTCATACAGCTATAAAACAGAATAAAAAGTACCATCAAAACAAAATACATAAAACATTACTAAAAAGGTACAGCATAATAAAAGCAAACTATTCATCCTTAAAAACATGAAGTTAAGATTTCCAAGATAAAAATATGTAAAAGGAGATAAGCTTAAAACCTAGTTTTTGTTTAAAAATCCAATAGCTGAGGGGATGAAGGAGTTTTTTAATCTGTTCGTTCTGCATTTAGGTAGGCCATATCTTCTGCCTGAAGGCAAAAGATTGAACTGAGCATGTAGAGGATGAGTGGGATCTGCCAAAATTTTTTTAGCTTTTGATGTAGATCTTGATTTAAATAGATCCATGATGTTGTTCATTTGAGTCCCTAACATGTAGCACTTACTGATTTTTAGAATCAAGTGAGTGCTAAAGTTAAGGTAGGACAAATGACTTGAAACTGTACTTTCCAAAGTACAGTGCACTGACAGAAATACCTTCCAACAATTTGCTTCTATCTTCCCCAATGCATACTAAAGACAGCAAAACTACCCCAACAATTAGCACTTACTGTATTCAAGAAACGTGTCAGTGCCATTGTTAGAGTAATGTTGCTGACAAAGTTTTGAAAGTATCAAATCAAAAAGTTAACTGATAATAACAGAATACTTTGTCTGTTGTCATCACCCCAACATGTAGCACTTACATGATTCAAAATCAGGTCAGTGCTCAAGTTAAAGTCATGAAAAGGACCTCAAAACATTTGCTGGATTAGGATATTTAGTTGGTGTACCTTTCTCCAAATTTAACATTACAGTAATATGTTGGGCTAGTAATGCGGACAAAACTCGTGCAAATATTACTGATGAAAATCTCACAACCAAGTCAACCTCAAAGAGAAGCACTTGTGAAGTCAATAACCATCAGTGGTTCTGTTTGAGGCGATCTGCATGTGATAAACTCACCAGAACCTCAGCGTTGCTAAGGTAGTACCACATACAACAATTTCTTCATGCACCCATTGAAAGGTGCAAGATGGACCAGAAAAACAGACATTGAACATTTTGGAAATTGAATAATTTGGACACAGTAGATTCAGTCAGGTATACTTGCCCCAACATGTAGCACTTACTGATTTTTAGAATCAAGTGAGTGCTAAAGTTAAGGTAGGACTTGAAACTGTACATTCCAAAGTGCACAGACAGAAAAATATTCAACAATTTGGTTCTCATTTCTCCCACTGTGTACTAAAGACAAAAAAATTACCGCAGAACTTAGCACTTACTGTATTCAAGAAACATGTCAGTGCCAATGTTAGAGTAATATAGCAGACAAATCTTTCAAAGAATAATTATGTAATATGTCGGGTTTCTAATTCAGACCAAAAGCCATACAGGTGTTATTGATGACAAGCTGACAACAACGTCAACCTCAAAGAGCTCAAAGAGAAGGACTTGTGAAGTCAAGATCCATCAGTGGTTCTGTTTGAGTTGATCAGCAGCAATTGATTATCTCACAAGAATTTTAAAATACAAACCTTGGCATTGCTCAGGTAGACCCTCATAAAACTATTTCTTCATGCACCCATCGACAGGTCAATGTTCCACGCGGACCAGAAAAATAGAAATGTCCCTCGAGCCCTTTCCTCTTTGCACTCTGGAAGAAATTTTATTTTACTCTTCATTCTCTGTGTTCACTTTAGGAACACATCTTCTTTTCTGAACAAGTAGGCCCACCTTTTATGCCGAATGGATCAGTTACCTGTGAGCTCCACCTTCCAGTTCTCAGTTTCAAGGTAATGCAGACCGTTGGGAGCTGTGAAGTGTTCCATTGGTTTTCAGCATGTTTACTTCATGATGCTGGTTTCAATGAGAAATCATCCAAGCCACAAGACATGCACAAGGATCTCTATACTGTAGCTACAAAGACCATGGCATTTCTCCACTTGGTGCTGCACTCTAACAATTAGCCCTTAATGTTTTTGAGAATCAAATTAATGCTAAAGTTAAGGTAGGACAAATGTCTGGAAACGTTTTTTCCATCCACCAACAGTGTAGAGAAATAAATTCAACATGTTTGGCTTTCCATTTATGAAGACAGCAAAACTACCCCAACAGTTAGCACTTACGGCATACAAGCATCATGTCAGTGCCAGTGTTAGAGTAATTATGCTGACAAAGGTTTGAAAGTACCAAATCACAAATGTAACTTGCATATTCACTGAAGTCTGTGTCTGTTGTAATCACCCCAACATGTAGCACTTACAGAATGCAAAATCATGTCAGTGCTCAAGTTAAAGTGAAGAAAAGGACCACAATACATTTATTATATCGGGACATGTAGTTGATATACCTTTCTCCAATACTCAGATTAAAAGTTTAATATGTTGGGCAGACAAACCTCATACAGGAAATATTAATAAAAAGTTCACAACCAATACAACCCCAAAGAGAAGCACTTGTGAAGTCAGGAACCATCAGTGTTTTTGTTTGAAGTGAATTGCATGTGATAAACTCACCAGAACCTCAACGTTGCTCAGGTAGTACCACATAAAATAATTGCTTCATACACCCATTAAAAGGTGCAAGATGGACCAGAAAAACACACATATCCATTCAACATTTTGGAAATAGAATGTTTTTGGACACACAGTAGATTCAGTCAGGTATACTTGCCCCAACATGTAGCACTTACTGATTTTTAGAATCAAGTGAGTGCTAAAGTTAAGGTAGGACAAATGACTTGAAACTGTACTTTCCAAAGTGCACAGACAGAAACATATTCAACAATTTGCGTCTATCTTCCACAGTGTACTGTATACTAAAGACAGCAAAACTACCCCAACAATTAGCACTTACTGTATTCAACAAAAATGTCAGTGCCAGTGTTAGAGTAATTATGCTGACAAAGTTTTGAAAGTACCAAATCACAAATGTAACTTGCATATTCACTGAAGTCTGTGTCTGTTGTAATCACCCCAACATGTAGCACTTACAGAATGCAAAATCATGTCAGTGCTCAAGTTAAAGTCATGAAAAGGACCTCAAAACATTTGCTGGATTAGGATATTTAGTTGGTGTACCTTTCTCCAAATTTAACACTAATATGTTGGGCTAGTAATGCAGACTAAATTCATGCAAATATTACTGATGAAAATCTCACAACCAGGTCAACCTCAAAGAGAAGCACTTGTGAAGTCAAGAACCATCAGTGGTTCTATTTGAGGCTATCTGCATTTGATAAACTCACCAGAACCTTAACGTTGCTCAGGTAGTACCACATAAAACAATTTCTTCATGCACCAAAAGAAAGGTTTAAGGTGGACCAGAAAAACAGACTTGTCCATTGACCATTTTGGAAATGGAATGTTTTTGGATACACAGTAGATTCAGTCAGGTATACTTGCCCCAACATGTAGCACTTACTGATTTTTAGAATCAAGTGAGTGCTAAAGTTAAGGTAGGACAAATGACTTGAAACTGTACTTTCCAAAGTACAGTGCACAGACAGAAACATATTCAACAATTTGCGTCTATCTTCCACAGTGTATACTAAAGACAGCAAAACTACCCCAACAATTAGCACTTACTGTATTCAACAAAAACGTCAGTGCCAGTGTTAGAGTAATATTGCTGCCAAAGTATTTAATGTACCAAATCACAAATGTAACTTTCATATTCACAGAAGTACAGAATGTGTCTGTTGTAATCACCCCAACATGTAGCACTTACAGAATTCAAAATCATGTCAGTGCTCAAGTTAAAGTCATGAAAAGGACCTCAAAACATTTGCTGAATTAGGATATTTAGTTGATGCACCTTTCTCTAAATTTAACGCTAATATGTTGGGCTTGTGATGCAGACAAAACTCATGGAAGTATTACTGATGAAAATCTCACAACCAAGTCAACCTCAAAGAGAAGCACTTGTGAAGTCAAGAACCATCAGTGGTTCTGTTTGAGGCTATCTGCATGTGATAAACTCACCAGAACCTCGACGTTGCTCAGGCACATGAAACAATTTCTTCATGCACCCATTGGAAGGTGAAAGTTGGACCAGAAAAACAGACATGTCCATTGAGCTTTTTTGAAATGGAATGTTTTTGGACACAAAGTAGATTCAGTCAGGTATACTTGCCCAAACATGTAGCACTTACCGATTTTTAGAATCAAGTGAGTGCTAAAGTTAAGGTAGGACAAACGACTTGAAACTGTACTTTCCAAAGTACAGTGAACAGACAGAAACATATTATAGAATGTACCTCTTTCTTCCAAAGTGTATACTAAAGACAGCAAAACTACCCCAACAATTAGCACTTACTGTATTCAAGAAACGTGTCAGTGTCATTGTTAGAGTAATATTGCTGACAAAGTTTTGAAAGTATCAAATCGAAAAGACAACTGATAATAACAGAATACCTCGTCTGTTGTCATCACCCCAACATGTAGCACTTACAGAATGCACAATCAGGTCAGTGCTCAAGTTAAAGTCATGAAAAGGACCTCAAAACATTTTCTGGATTAGGATATTTAGTTGGTGTACTTTTCGCCAAATATAACACTAATATGTTGGGATTGTAATGCAGACAAAACTCGTGCAAATATTACTGATGAAAATCTCACAACCAAGTCAACCTCAAAGAGAAGCACTTGTGAAGCCAAGAACCATCAGTGGTTCTGTTTGAGGTGATCTGCATGTGATAAACTCTCCAGAACCTCAATGTTGCTCAGATAGTACCACATAAAACAATTTCTTCATGCACCAAAAGAAAGGTTTAAGGTGGACCAGAAAAACAGACATGTCCATTGACCATTTTGGAAATGGAATGTTTTTGGATACATAGTAGATTCAGTAAGGTATACTTGCCCCAACATGTAGCACTTACTGATTTTTAGAATCAAGTGAGTGCTAAAGTTAAGGTAGGACAAATGACTTGAAACTGTACTTTCCAAAGTGCACAGACAGAAAAATATTCAACAATTTGGTTCTCATTTCTCCCACTGTACACTAAAGACAACAAAATTACCCCAAAACTTAGAAGATTCAGTCAGGTATACTTACCCCAACATGTAGCACTTACTGATTTTTAGAATCAAGTGAGTGCTAAAGTTAAGGTATGACAAATGACTTGAAACTGTTCTTTCCAAAGTACAGTGCACAGACAGAAACATATTCAACAATTTGCATCTATCTTCCACAGTGTATACTAAAGACAGCAAAACTACCCCAACAATTAGCACTTACTGTATTCAACAAAAATGTCAGTGCCAGTGTTAGAGTAATATTGCTGCCAAAGTTTTTAATGTACCAAATCACAAATGTAACTTTCATATTCACAGAAGTACAGAATGTGTCTGTTGTAATCACCCCAACATGTAGCACTTACAGAATTCAAAATCATGTCAGTGCTCAAGTTAAAGTCATGAAAAGGACCTCAAAACATTTGCTGGATTAGGATATTTAGTTGGTGTACCTTTCTCCAAATTTAACACTAATATGTTGGGCTAGTAATGCAGACTAAACTCATGCAAATATTACTGATGAAAATCTCACAACCAAGTCAACCTCAAAGAGAAGCACTTGTGATGTAAAGTATCATCAGTGGTTCTGTTTGAGGCGATCTGCATGTGATAAACTCACCAGAACCTCAGCGTTGCTCAGGTAGTACCACATACAACAATTTCTTCATGCACCCATTGAAAGGTGCAAGATGGACCAGAAAAACAGACATTGAACATTTTGGAAATTGAATAATTTTGGACACAGTAGATTCAGTCAGGTATACTTGCCCCAACATGTAGCACTTACTGATTTTTAGAATTAAGTGAATGCTAAAGTTAAGGTAGGACAAATGACTTGAAAATGTACTTTCCAAAATACAGTGCACTGACAGAAATACCTTCCAACAATATGGTACAATATGGTTCTATCTTACACAGTGTATACTAAAGACAGCAAAACTACCCCAACTATTAGCACTTACTGTATTCAAGAAACGTGTCAGTGCCATTGTTAGAGTAATATTGCTGACAAAGTTTTGAAAGTATCAAATCACAAAGTTAACTGATAATAACAGAATACTTTGTCTGTTGTCATCACCACAAAATTTAGCCTTTACAGAATGCAAAATCAGGTCAGTGCTCAAGGTAAAATCATGAAAAGGACCTCAAAACATTTGCTGGATTAGGACATTTAGTTGATGTACCTTTCACCAAATGTAACATTAATTAGGTGTTGGGCTCGTAATGCAGAGGAAAGTCATGGAAGTATTACTGTTGAAAATGTCACAACCAAGTCAACCTCAAAGAGAAGCACTTATGAAGTAAAGAACCATCAGTGGTTCTGTTTGAGGCTATCTGCATGTGATAAACTCACCAGAACCTTAACGTTGCTCAGGTAGTACCACATAAAACAATTTCATACAAGCATCATGTCAGTGCCAGTGTTAGAGTAATTATGCTGACAAAGTTTTGAAAGTACCAAATCACAAATGTAACTTGCATATTCACTGAAGTCTGTGTCTGTTGTAATCACCCCAACATGTAGCACTTACAGAATGCAAAATCATGTCAGTGCTCAAGTTAAAGTGAAGAAAAGGACCACAATACATTTATTATATCGGGACATGTAGTTGATATACCTTTCTCCAATACTCAGATTAAAAGTTTAATATGTTGGGCAGACAAACCTCATACAGGAAATATTAATAAAAAGTTCACAACCAATACAACCCCAAAGAGAAGCACTTGTGAAGTCAGGAACCATCAGTGTTTTTGTTTGAAGTGAATTGCATGTGATAAACTCACCAGAACCTCAACGTTGCTCAGGTAGTACCACATAAAATAATTGCTTCATACACCCATTAAAAGGTGCAAGATGGACCAGAAAAACACACATATCCATTCAACATTTTGGAAATAGAATGTTTTTGGACACACAGTAGATTCAGTCAGGTATACTTGCCCCAACATGTAGCACTTACTGATTTTTAGAATCAAGTGAGTGCTAAAGTTAAGGTAGGACAAATGACTTGAAACTGTACTTTCCAAAGTGCACAGACAGAAACATATTCAACAATTTGCGTCTATCTTCCACAGTGTACTGTATACTAAAGACAGCAAAACTACCCCAACAATTAGCACTTACTGTATTCAACAAAAATGTCAGTGCCAGTGTTAGAGTAATTATGCTGACAAAGTTTTGAAAGTACCAAATCACAAATGTAACTTGCATATTCACTGAAGTCTGTGTCTGTTGTAATCACCCCAACATGTAGCACTTACAGAATGCAAAATCATGTCAGTGCTCAAGTTAAAGTCATGAAAAGGACCTCAAAACATTTGCTGGATTAGGATATTTAGTTGGTGTACCTTTCTCCAAATTTAACACTAATATGTTGGGCTAGTAATGCAGACTAAATTCATGCAAATATTACTGATGAAAATCTCACAACCAGGTCAACCTCAAAGAGAAGCACTTGTGAAGTCAAGAACCATCAGTGGTTCTATTTGAGGCTATCTGCATTTGATAAACTCACCAGAACCTTAACGTTGCTCAGGTAGTACCACATAAAACAATTTCTTCATGCACCAAAAGAAAGGTTTAAGGTGGACCAGAAAAACAGACTTGTCCATTGACCATTTTGGAAATGGAATGTTTTTGGATACACAGTAGATTCAGTCAGGTATACTTGCCCCAACATGTAGCACTTACTGATTTTTAGAATCAAGTGAGTGCTAAAGTTAAGGTAGGACAAATGACTTGAAACTGTACTTTCCAAAGTACAGTGCACAGACAGAAACATATTCAACAATTTGCGTCTATCTTCCACAGTGTATACTAAAGACAGCAAAACTACCCCAACAATTAGCACTTACTGTATTCAACAAAAACGTCAGTGCCAGTGTTAGAGTAATATTGCTGCCAAAGTATTTAATGTACCAAATCACAAATGTAACTTTCATATTCACAGAAGTACAGAATGTGTCTGTTGTAATCACCCCAACATGTAGCACTTACAGAATTCAAAATCATGTCAGTGCTCAAGTTAAAG
>JBBPBX010063207.1:0-11250 GCA_038048925.1 Garcialebias charrua | reverse complement strand
CACACACACACACACACTTTTCTGTGGAGACTGAACATTTTTGAAAGGCTACTTGTGTAAGCTGCACAAAATACATTAGAACATGACAACATACGAAGACTCAGAACCTAAAATATATAATGTTGAAAATGTGATTGATGCAATTTTTTTTCCTGTAATAAAAGATAGCGAATATTATAATGAAGAGCAGTTTAATGACATCAATATATCAAATGGAGTTCTCTCTATTATTCACTTTAATAGCAGAAGTATAAATGCAAACATATCCAAAATAACAGATTACTTAAAACAGTTAAATAGAACTTTTACGATAATAGCGCTGTCAGAGACATGGCTCAATGATGATAACACAAGTAATATTCACATCGAGGGGTATGAATTATATCATATGAACAGAAATAATAAAAGAGGTGGTGGAGTCGCTCTATTTGTCAATAATGAAATAAAATGTAAATTAAATAGTGAAATGTCAATAATAGTTGATAATATTATGGAAATGATAACAATAGAAATAATAAACAAAAACGATAAAAACATAATAATAAGTTGTGTATATAGAGTCAGAGTCAGAGAGTCTTTATTGTCATTTGCACCGCATGTGGTACATGTGATGAAAACGAGATTATGTACACGGGGTCCCAGTTACATCCAACAACAAATGCAAGTGAAAAACAGTAATAACATCTAGAATTAACTAAGAGAAACATCAACTAGTAATACATTAAGCCCTAATGTAGTGGAAAGAAAAACATCATTATAAACAGCAGCACGAACATGAGTCTTTATGAGCAGATGGTCACAGATGAACACAGCAACAAGAAAACAGATCAGCATCAGCATGATGTGATATTTTGCAGTGTTTATTCTTATTATTTATTTATTCATGAGTCTAACAGCCTCAGGGTAGAAGCTGTTCCTCAGTCTAGTGGTTCTACATTTGATGCTCCTATATATTGGGCAAATATCGAGCAAACTTGCAGTATTACGTATTAAGTACAGTATAATTAACTAATAATTAACTAGAGTTTACATTACTCAAGTTTCCCTTGAGTAATGATTAATTAGCCTAATAGTTAACAGAATGCCCCAGTAGTGATGTTATTTTTGGGATCTCTAGTACTGTATTTTAAAAAGATTATCCTGCCAATTAGCCTCATATTCTTTGTTTGTGTTCAATTACAAGCATTGTTTCAATTAAGTGCCTAAGATGCAGCATGGTGGTGCAACTGGTAGAGCTGCTGCCTCTCAGCGAGAAGGTTACCCAAGCAGAAACCCTGGGCTCACTAGCCCCACCTCCTCGATGAGGCAGGACAACTGCGTGCCTCACCCGGCACCTTTTTGCAGCCGTTTTATGATCACTCAGCACAAGAAACATGTTACACACACATACAGTTTTCGACAAAAACACTATACATTATATTCACCAGCTCAACTATAGAAATGTATAGCAAAAGTATTTGGACATTTTAATAACGACATAAAAGGGGCAGGAATACGGGCTTACTGCATAGATGCAGCACAGTCAGCCGAGTGATTACGCAATCCCTGGTGAGGCGCAGCTGCCTGGTGCCTCTGCGCACGTCTCTTCTCAGTATTTGATCGATATTGGTCATGAGGATGTGTCAATATGCCACACCCTGCCCAACAATAAGGATAAAGAAAAGCCAATTATTGTTATAAGATTCATAAGCAGAAAAGCAAGAAATAATGTTATGAGGCAGGCAAAAAAATTGAAGGAAACAAAGGTTTACATTAATGAACATTTAACAAAAAAAAATAGTAACATTGCTTATGAAGCAAGGAAGCTAAAAAACCAGAAGAAAATATTTGCTACTTGGACAAGAAATGGAAAAATATGGATAAAAATACAAGAAGGATCACAGGCCAAATTGGTGAAAGATCTGAAAGACCTGGAAAGATTGAAAATGAGCTAACGTGATGATGAAATTAGGAATTTTCTGAACATACAATATATGGGCTAAATACTATGACGAACACCTATACCAAATAATTTAATGGACGATGAATCACAATCCAAAATATATAATGTAGATGATGTAATTAATGGTAATCTTTTTCCAACTACAACGGATAGCAATTATTATAATATTGAGCAGTTTAAGGAAATTAGTAAGACAAGTGAAGCACTCTCAATTATTCATATAAACTGTAGGAGCCTTAATGCAAAAATATCTGAGATATCAGATTATTTGAAAACATTTGATACACCTTTTACAATAGTTGCTTTATCAGAAACCTGGTTACATGATGGAAATATTCAAAATGTATATATTGAAGGGTATGAATTGTATTATAGAAATAGGCAAAATAAGAGAGGTGGAGGGGTGGCTATATTTGTTAAATGTGAAATAGAGTGTAGGATACAAAAAGAGATGTCTACAGTTGTTGACAATTTGTTAGAAATGATAACAATAGAAATAATAAATAAAAAAAATAAGAACATACTAATAAGTTGTGTATATCGATCACCAAAATCAAGGATAGATCAATTCACTGATAAGATCAATGAATTATTAGTGAAATGCAGTAACAAAAAAGTCTTCTTGTGTGGTGACTTCAACATTGACATTGGGAACAAAACTGATTATAATAACGCCGAAATATTTCTAGACTCAATGAGTAGTTTAAGTTTCTTTCCATTAATAACAAAACCAACAAGGATAACATCTCATAGTGCCACCATAATCGATAATGTCTTCACAAATGTCATAAATGGGGATGTGACAAATGGTATTTTGATGTCTGATATTAGTGATCATTTGCCAATTTTCATAATTTATAAAAATGATTTCCTTTGCAAGAAAATTATTAGAAAAAATAATAAATTAATAATCACATCAAAAAAAGCACTAGACAACTTAAAAGATGATCTAAATAAACAAAAATGGGATGATGTATATGTAAATGACGTAAATGAATCCTATGATAAGTTTATGAATATACTAGAAGCTTTGTATAATAAAAATTGTGTGAAAATTAATGACAAACAAAATAAAAATATAATCGATCCACCATGGATGACGAAAGGACTGAGAAATGCATGTAAAAAAAAAATAATCTGTATTCATGTTTTATAAAATCCAAAACAGTTGATACTGAGACAAAATATAAAAAATATAAAAACAAATTAGTAGGGATTATAAGAAAACAAAAAAAGGAATACTATAGTAAACTGCTACATAAAAGCAGTGGTGATATAAGAACAACTTGGAAAATAATGAATAATGTTTTAAATAAAAACAAGGTTGGTACGAGTACTTCAAAATATTTTGTGGAAAATAATGTTGAAATCCGTGATGAGAAAGAAATAGTGAATGGATTTAACAATTATTTTGCAAATGTGGGATCTACCCTTGCTTCAAAAATACCAAAAACGGATATAAATGTGAGTCATTCAATTGATAGCTGTATGAACAGTATGTTTCTCAAAGGAACTGATAAAGAAGAAATCATGATGGTGGTTAACAAATTTCAGGATAAAAGATCAAAAGACTGTGAAAACATGGACATGATGGTTGTGAAGGAAATAATGAACTATGTCATTGAGCCATACATTTGTAATCTGTCTTTTTTATCTGGAATATTCCCGAATAGAATGAAAATAGCCAAGATAGTTCCTCTTTTTAAGAATGGCGATAAATGTTTATATAACAATTACAGACCCATATCTTTGTTACCGCAGTTCTCCAAAATTTTAGAAAAATTATTTGTAAGTAGACTTGATTTATTTCTGGATAAACATGATACATTAAGTAAAAGTCAATACGGGTTCAGAGCAAATAACTCAACTTCCATGGCTCTCATGGAATTGATGGAACATGTCATCACAGCTGTTGATAAAAAACAATATTGTCTAAGTGTTTTTGTTGATCTAAGAAAGGCATTTGACACTATCGACCATTCAATTCTACTCGAAAAACTGGACAAATACGGTATTAGAGGAACAGCTCTGCATTGGATACGTAGTTATTTGCATAACAGAAAACAATTTGTACATATGAACAATGTAAGATCTGGCCTCTGTGATATTTCATGTGGCGTGCCGCAGGGTTCTGTGCTTGGACCGAAATTGTTTATTGTATATGTAAATGATTTGATGAATGTGTCAAGTATGCTTAGATGTGTTCTTTTTGCTGATGATACTACTTTTTTTTGTTCTAGTGATGACTTGAATTATTTGATTGATTTGATGAATAATGAGTTTGTTAATATACAAACCTGGTTTAATTTAAATAAGTTATCGTTGAATATTGATAAAACCAATTATATGATTTTTAGCAAAAAAAAGATAACCTCAGTTTTTCCCTTCAAAATTAATGATGTGGAAATAGGGAGAGTCAGTGAAGTGAAGTTTCTAGGTGTAATCATTGACGATAAATTATCATGGAGACAACACGTAAATTCTGTAAAAACTAAATTGTCCAAATCCATAGCAGTATTATATAAAGCAAAGGATTTACTGAATGACAATGCCTTGTATTTGTTATACAATACAATCATAGTACCACACTTAATTTACTGTGTTGATGTCTGGGGAACTGCGTGCAAAACCTTAACAAAGCCTATTTTCATCCTTCAAAAAAGAGCTATACGAATTATAACAAGAATGCATTATTATCATCCTACAAACAATCTATTCTATAAAATGAAACTGTTGAAGTTTTACGATCTAGTAGACTACAATATTTACTTATTAATGCATAAAGCTCAAAACCACAAACTACCTCATAATATTCAAAGACATTTTTTAAAAAGAAAAAGCTGTTACAATCTTAAGGGAACAGACATTTTTGTTAAGCCACATTATAGAACCAGTTTAAAGGGTCGGTTTACTTTAATGCATGGAATAGATTTATGGAATGGTTTGGAAAATGATGACAAAAAAATTGAATCAAAACCTATATTTAAAAAGTTGATTAAACGCAAATTCTTAAATAGATATCTACAAATGCAAAATTGTTAATTTATTAATCTTCAAAAATTGTTATGGGCTATGAATTTTTGTTAATGTATGATCATTGTTTGATTTGAGTGTTAAACAGAATTTTGTTTTTAAAAGGGGCAGATATTATAAGAATTTTATTCTTCATCTGCTTCCTTTCATTTTAAATCTGTTTTTTTTGCTTTCTATATATGTTCTGAATTTGTTGTTTTATGTTTTGATTTGAGATGAATAAATTACATAAATAAAAAATAAATAAAAAAATAAGAAAAATCTGTGATTTTGAATAAAAAATAACTTAAAACTGGTTTAGTTTTAAGTAAAATAAGTTTACAGTACAAATCAAAGGACAAGTACAATAATTACTTTTTTTTTTTTCAATTTACATTTTTTTTTTCTTTCCATGATGACAGGTGAGGCACAGCCTCACATGCCTCCCCTGACCGCACGTCATTGTGAAGAAGTTGGAGGAAACGCTATTTTGTAAATTTGTTACAAAGTGAACGCCACCATTTCCAAGAGACGGAGTGGGTATGTTTTTTCTATACACAACCGAGGTGCACTCCTTCCTTGTCATCACCACCATGTCTGCCTGGCACTCTCTCTTAGTCAACACACCCAGGAGAGACACCTGTGATCTTACACTCCCTTCCCTGGACAAAATAAAGTCCGGTCTCCTTCCACAAATTCTGTGAGTTTTTTGTTACTCTGATTGGTAACTCTAAATTGTCTCTAGGTGTGAGTGAGAGTGAATGGTTGTTTGTCTCTATGTATCCCTGTGATGGACTTGAGACCTGTCCAGGGTGTCCCCTTCCTCTTGCACATTGACTACTGGACCCCCGTGACCCAAAATGGAAGAAGCGGGTAAAAAATAATGGATGGATGAATGGATGTATTTGACATTCTTCATCATTTCTGGCTGAAGGGTTGTAATGATGGCTGCATCTTCTCACAGCTTCAGCCAGCAGCTCCTCAGCAGACCAACATACTGGCTCAATGTTCTGACCAATCACACAACAACGTGTAAGAAACTACTTCTGACTGGGGCCAATGCAAAGAAGTGGTCGCAGCACGGGGTGTGAGATGAAAAATGTGCAACTTTTGTCACTCACATCAGCGAGACGCAACTTCTTACTTCTCAGTGGATTATAAATCGACCTTTAACCTTAAATCTAGCAGCATTTGACCTGTGGAGGAAATAAAGAGGTTACAGGTAGCCCCCTAGTTACGAACGAGTTAGGGAGATAAGAACGGTTCGCAGCGCGATTCTGCCGTAGCTAGTGGGTGAAATTAGCGTCCAGTTCGTAGGTCCTTATTCCGTTCGTAGGTCGTGGAAATACCGCTAACGGAGCGTGCGCACACATTTAAGCATGTACAGTAGTGTACTGTAATGTTAAACATTGCTATTCACATTTACAGAATAAATAAAAATATATTTTCTTACTTTGAGATGGTCAAAGCCGACATCTTAGGTTGCCTTGCGTTGCCATGATTGTTGTCGGGCCGAGCAGCGCGGCAGCCGCCGAGTGAACCACTAGCAGCTGCTCAAGGCCTGTGTTAGCTAGCTGGCTAGCTTCTGCTAGCCAGGCCATGGGCTGGTGTTGGAGCGGCGGTGCGGCGCAATCTGCGATCAATCTGCAGCTGTTGCTCCAGCCTGCTCCAGCCTGAGACGTCCACAGAGCTCACAGAGACGTTTCCAGCTCGTAATTAATCCATATGAAGCCATCCTGGTCACCAGTCTTCGGCCGGCTCCCGGCAGCTAACCTAAAATGGCGTCCGGTGTTCTACATTAATTTGTGACCGGAGACCCCAGTGACTGAACCTAAAATGGCGTCCGGTGTTCTACATTAATTTGTGACCGTGTAAACTGAAGACCTACTTCCTGCTGCCCAAGATTGCTCAAAAATGATCAGAAATGATCTTTTTTATCATAATTATTATTTATAAAGCCTTTAAAACAACCACAGCTGCAACAAAGTGATGTACACATGAAATTAAGAACATTTAAACACAAAAAAAAAATATTATATTATTATTTTTTTAAATACAGTAATTTCATATTTTTATTAAATATGATACGTTCGTAGGTCCCGTTGTTCGTAGGTCGATGGAGTCGTAAGTAGGGGGTTTGCTGTATTTGTTTTACTCACATCTGCTCAAAATAATTTGTGGTAAAATTCTGTCGGAAAATAGTGACAGAGCTGCTACCAACATCTGGAACTCTTTACCGGTACATATATTTTTTGTGATTCTAGAGTGATAAAATGAGTCCTTTGATGTTATTTATGTCAAATGTTGAGAAAATGTGTCATTCAGTGTGACTTTACCTGAAAATGTACCTTTTTTCATGCAGTTTTGTGTATTCAGTCTGTCCTCAACAGTCACAATTCAGTGAGATACAACATTTGTTGGTCTTTGTTGGTTTTTACAACTTTATCTTTTTCAACTTTATTACATTCTTTGTTGTTTGCTGAATACTCCAAACACACGACTCTGTGCACACTGCCACAATAACTTAAGTTTTCTGCTGTGTTTGCAACATCCATCTAAACAAAGATTTTGTAGAAGAAGAAAAAAAAACAGTACCCCTTCCATCATTTAAAAAACTTTTTAAAGAACTCTGTTTCTAGTACATTTGTGTATTTTCTCAGTCTGTGTTGCTTTATCCTGATCCTGTTGCTGTCAAACTTTGTGTCATGAAATGAAGAGGAAATTGTAAATTATATAAAAAATAATAATAGTTTACAGAGAGAATTTGTAGTTAGAATAGGTTTGCCATAACAGATTATGAGGATGCCTTGCTGACAGAATATGCACTTTCTTTGTATTCTGATGTTATTATTGTGGACATTCCTGTCATCTACTCCCTATATTCCTATATCTCAGATCCCGAGATCTGAGATATAGGAATCTTTCAAACATTAAGATATATTATCTATCCATGTCCAGAGTCTAAAGATCAGCATCAGTGGGCAGAGATGGTGGTAAAATCTTCAATTTATTGCGAATAATTGAGTGCGAGTGCTGATAAAAGTTGGTCTTTAAATCATTTTTCTTTCTACTTCTTTATTTGTTACATTACATCCTTCGTTCTCTTTACAGATGCTCCGCTGGATCTCCCTCCTCACATTTCACACCCTGTGAGCAAATTTCACAAAATATGTCCAGTTGTGATGGGCCTGTATTAAAAACAGCTTCAAACTACACCTCCTGACGTTAAACGTGAAATCACTTTGTGTTGCTTTATATTTATTTTGTCATATTGGTTTATGCTGATGCGGTGCTGGCAGGTTATCAAGTTAAAGGAGCCTCAAAATGGTGATTTGATAATACACCCAAATATATATAATGTAGGAAAATGCACATTAAAATGCCCTTATGGTTAAAATATGCAAAGAGTGCAAATTGTTGCACTTAGCAGATGCAGTTTTTGCCCAGTATGCTAACTGGTATGTTTTCAAAAAGAGTGTTCAGTACTTTTCTATTTTTATTTGCTCTATTGTATGAGATGGGGGAAAAAATCTAGACACTACTACTATTCTTTAATCACATCCAAACATTACAATTTATTCACCTGAATTCTTCAGCAACATCTGTAGTTCTGCTATAAACAAGTAAGTATGGTTTCTCATGGATATTCTGCTTGATGATGGTCTGTTTTGTGATTAATCGTTGCACGCCGACAGACATGAAATAATTTTGAGTCGCTGGAAAGACCGACCATTAATCAGAGAATGTTTTGAGTGGAGGTCATGTATATTTAGACTGTGGAAACAAGGAAGAAGAATCTGACAGAACTGGTTCCATTAATGTAAAGAGTCCTTAACTTCAAAATAAGGTTTCTATGATTTATATATTTACTTTGTTAAAAAAATGTTCTTCTTCCTAAAATACAGTTTGTTTTGCAGCATCTAAGATTTACATCATGTTTTGAAATTAAAATTGTGTTGCCCTCCTGGCTGCTGTGCTGTGGTCCCATTATCTGCTGTTATACATCTCAACATCTCAGAATCACCAGTTTATGACCCGTCTGTGAAAACATGGCAGGACTTGATGCCTCCTTTGTCATTATAGCTACGAAGAAACGAGTAACTAGACACAATCTTTACTGGCTTCTTGAAGTCTGCTCAGATGGTTCCCAGATGGAAAAGCAGAAAATCTTTACACTTAATGTGATGTGACGGATCAAAGTCCATATGTCGTATTCCGCTTAAAGTCAAAGTCAAAGTCAAAGTCAACTTTATTGTCAGATCTGCAATATGTACTGTACAGGACATACACAGGACCGAAATTGCGTTTCTCTCAGTCCCTCGGTGCAACAGTAAACATCTAAACATTGAAACACTGAAACATATAATAATAGACATAAGCATAAAATAGTAAAACTAACACTGTCCTGAGTTTTTTTGCATAGTGGTATAAGAGTATGAAAATTTACACCAACTCTAAAACTAAAACATTAAACATTTAATGAACATAATACTGTCCTGAGTTTTTGCATACTAGTATAAAAAAAAGAGTATAAAAAGTATAACTAAAATAAACTAAAGGTTTCTAGCATTGACATTTGCAAAGTGGCAAAGCAGCGTATGAGTTAATGTACACAGTATATGTATGAGGTAGTAGTTGATGTTGTTATAGAGGCAAAAAGTGGCATATGCAGTAAGGCACATTGGGCATCCCTAAATAAGACCGTTCAGAGCACACTGTATATGTATCAGCAGTGGTGTAGATATTAGAGTAGTGTAAATGTAAACAGTAGTAATTACATGTAAGCAGTAGTAAAAAAAGTAAACAGTATTAATAAATGTAAACAGAGAATGTAAACAGTATTATGATTATAGGCAGTGATGTAATACAAACATTAGTGCAAGTATGAGAAGTAGTGCAAACTGTATGAGCACATGACCGAGAGTTTAGTGAATAACCCGTTTGATGACACAGAGTCCAGTGTTAAAATCTTTGTGTTGTGTGGTAATGTGTGAGAAAGTTTTAGTGTTAAGGCAGTTCAAATGGTAATGTGTGAGAAAGTTTTAGTGTTAAGGCAGTTCAAATGGGAGGGGGGGCAGAGCAGGCAGAGTGTTTAGCATCCTGACTGCCTGATGAACAGAGCTGTCTCTCAGTCTGCTGGTTCGAGCCTGGAGACTCCTCAGTCTCCTCCCTGATGGCAGCAGTCTGAAGCAGCTGTGTAGTGGGTGTGTGGGATCACCTGCCATGCAGTGGGCTTTCCGAGTGAGGCGTTTGCTGTGTAAGTCCTGCAGTGAGGGCAAGGAGGTGCCCACGATCTTCTCAGCTGCTCTCACAATGCGCTGGAGGCTCTTGCGGCAGGATGCAGTACATGCACCAAACCACACAGTGATGCAGCTGGTCAGGACACTTTCTATGGCACCTCTGTAGAAGGTGCTCATGATGGGGGTTGAAGCTCCAGCCCTTTTCAGCTTGCGGAGAAAGTAGAGACGCTGGTGAGCCTTCTTTGCCAGTGCTGCAGTGTTCCTGCTCCAGGACAGGTCCTTTGAGACGTGCACTCCCAGGAACTTGGTGCTGTCTACTCTCTCCACTGCGGTGCTGTTGATGGTCAGAGGGGCATGTTGGGCATCCCTCTTCCTGAAGTCCACAACAATCTCCTTTGTCTTCTCCACGTTGAGAGTGAGATTGTTGTGTCCGCACCACAAGGCCAGGCGGCTCACCTCGTTCCTGTAGTCCGTCTCATCGTTGTTGCTGATGAGACCCACCACTGTTGTGTCGTCCGCAAACTTGATGAAGTGGTTGGAGCTGTACGATGGTGTGCAGTCGTGTGTTAGCAGGGTGAATAGAAGGGGGCTCAGCACACATCCTTGTGGGGCCCCTGTGTTCAATGTGATGGTGCTAGATGTGTTACTCCCGATCCGTACTGTCTGTGGTCTCCCGGTCAGGAAGTCTAGCAGCCAGTTACACATTGAGGTGTTCAGCCCCAGACTGTCCAGTTTAAGGATGAGCTGTTGGGGGATGATGGTGTTAAATGCCGAGCTGAAGTCGATGAACAACATTCTAACATAGGAGTCCTTCGTGTCCAGATGTGTGAGAGCTGTGTGAAGGGCAGAGGAGATGGCATCGTCGGTTGAGCGATTAGGTCGGTATGCAAATTGGAAGGGATCCAGGGAGTCAGGGAGGACAGATGTGATGCTTTTCATGACTAGCCGTTCAAAGCACTTCATCAGGATGGGGGTGAGTGCTACTGGGCGATAGTCATTGAGGCATGCGGGCGTTGCCTTCTTTGGGACAGGGATGATGGTGGTGGCTTTGAAACA
>JBBPBX010063206.1:3927-15149 GCA_038048925.1 Garcialebias charrua | reverse complement strand
GCGCACGGTGGTCGACATGAGTGGCGCGGCCGCGCGGGGGGGCGCGTGGCGTGGCGCGTGGAGTGGCGCACGGTGGTCGACATGAGTGGCGGGGGGGGGGGGTTGAAGCCGCTTCTTTTAATTTAACAAATTTGTGTCGTTGCATTTAATTCTTTTTAAACTCAGAATATCTTCTGAGTAACAAAATATGAAGTTATTAGTGAAGGAAGATCCGTCTGGATAACAGCGGACCGACTCCTCCTAAATTATACGACAGGTCCGGACCACTCGTAGATTTTGTTCGTATCTGAAGAAAATCGTAGGATACGAAAACATTGTTGGATGCCACAAATGATCCTAAAACACTCGTACGCACAGCTTAAGAACAAATCTGTGCGTACGAACGGTTCGTGCATGAGGGCCATTGATCCTAAAAGGATGAAATTACAAAAATCCAAGGATTTATTTAATACTTTACGTACATATAATCTATTCGGCCACGAAATTAACAAAAAATAGAATGATCTCTTAATCCCTAAAACCACTTTTAAATCTCAAATACACGGGTGTGTCGCCACCGCATTTATACATAAAAGTAACCCAAATACATAAAAATAACGACTCGCCATTGAATGGTCGACACAAAACACACAATAAAATCCTCCGGCCACGTTGATTTGGCTTGAAACAGCAGGGTTCTCTGCGGATTTATCCATTAGTAACCCAGCAACCAAGCAGCTAGCCACATAGTTAGCGTCTATAGGTAGTCAACAGATTTAATGAAAAGTAACTAAAATACATAAAAATAACGACTCACCGTCGAATGGTCGACACAAAACACACAATAAAATCCTCCGGCCACGTTAATTTGGCTTGAAACAGCGGGGTTCTCTGCGGATTTATCCATTAGTAACCCAGCAACCAACCAGCTAGCCACAGAGTTAGCGTCTATAGGTAGTCAACAGATTTAATGAAAAGTAACTAAAATACATAAAAATAACGACTCACCGTCGAATGGTCGACACAAAACACTCAATAAAATCCTCCGGCCACGTTAATTTGGCTTGAAACAGCGGGGTTCTCTGCGGATTTATCCAAGTACCCAGCAGCACAAACAGCTAGCCACAGAAGCCCCTGAGTTCACCTCTGACCCGGAAGATGTCAAGATGGAATAGTCCATTTTTAGTAGGGGGATAAAGAAATCGACCGTTTTTTTATTGCGTATTTAATGATCGTTTTCATCGTAACTATAATTATTTTTATGTTAAATGTACATTAACAAGCAGGATCAATGTTAGGGATGTAGGTGACTGGCCGGGGCGCGGCGGGGCCGGGGCCCCATGCTGATGGGATCCCCAGGCAACGGCATCATTTACCTACATGGTAGATCCGAGTCTGTTCTCCGCTCTGCCCCCCCTCCCCCCTCCAACCCTTCCTCCTCTCTGCTCTTTATGGTGGGGAAAAAGGTAAAACAAGCAGCATAAGAGCTTGTAAATAAGTTTATTGGTTTTTACTGATAGATAATTAGTTATTAGCGGTACTGCATTTTAAATAAAAATAGCACAAATCCGCTTATGAATTATAAAAGTTAGTCAATCCACAAAAACGCTGACAAAAAGTTTAGGTCCACTGTAAGCGGATTAGCGCTTTAGCGCTCCCTAGCGGTCTGGCGCCCACCTTTGCCCACAAGCGTACAACACATTCATCCTTGAAAAAAGCACCTAGGTATTTTTGAGGACTAATTTACTGTCCAGATAAAACCTATTCCTGTTTGTAGCACATATCTGTACATGTGCATGTCATCTCAAATTAATCATCATTTAGTCTTAAAAACAAATCACATTTCATCATTTCAGATTTCATCACTTCAGGTTAAATAAAATAAACATAAAAAACTCAATGAACATCAGAAATGTTCACCACTCAAGAAGGTCCTTCATGGCTCCACCCTCTGGAACAGCTTGCTGACATGTAACACCTTGCCAGGCAGACCTTACAGTTGCAATAAGGTCGACGTCTAGAACGACACACGCGCCGGACACCTCTGCTCACACATGTCACCAGCAGGACCAACCTACAGTACACTAGAAGCCATCCTGTATTCTCAACTTATGGCAAAGACCACAACTGTCCTCCTTTCAGGACATGTCTTGGCGTCGAAGAGGCGTGGTCATCAGCAGAACAGTGACACAGATGAACATGAACATCCATCCTCAGGTGCGTCGAACATCCAGCAGTGTTGCACCGATGAAGTGATGACCCAGCACACGACACAAGCCACCACCCTCATGCACTTTCCTCCCCGTTGTCCTCTGCGCGTCCTGTCTGTCCCCTCAGGGACACAAGTTGTAACACAAAAAACGCTTTTGATAGAATGACAGGGATTAGTAATCATTTTAGATAAAAGGTTCATTCTTTAAACTCAGAGAGAGGAGGAAGGAGGGAGAAAAAACAACAACATGAAAACCAACACTTTTTTGTACATTTTTTCTCCTTCAATCAACTTCTAATATCACCTGTTGACCAATTTGTCCTAATTTCTGGGGCTCGACCTTTTCAACGTAACACAGCACAGCAGTGACTTTTTTTTCTCTTCTTCTTTCCTTCTCAGAGCTGCTATTTCTCAGCTCCTCCTTAAACTCCCTAACAAATGGTTCTGCTCCTTTTTAAACGTCCTCTGAAGCGAGCAGCTCAACTGGAAAAACCTCTGACTGTATCAGTGCTCTCCAAAACGAAACAAATTTTAACCGACCTTTCCTGGCCCACGAACCATATGTTGTCTCCTCTACTCTCATCCTTCACACATCTCCTTAGAGCTGCAGTTTCCTCCCTGTTCTGGAGATAAGGCAGACGTTGCATAAAATATATATATATATCTCCCGCAACCTGATTATCAGTTTCAACGAGCTCCACCGCTCTTTTTTTTAAACCACGCACAGCAGTACCCATAAACAATTCATCTTGGCTTTCCTGCTTCTCGTAGCAACCTCCCATACGAGGTTGCAGAAACAGAGAAAAGCGTTTGCTTCTTTTTTTTACTTCAACTGAGCTGTCAAAAATAAATCACCTGACTTATTACAACAAGGTTTTTTTTTTCTTTTAACCCTTGTAAAATACTTATGTTTCAGATCGACAAAACTCTAACAACCGTTTACACCCTGGCACCAAATCTTCTGTTACTCTTCAGCTCAAAGAATCGATCAGCAGCTTAAAGCATCCCTAAAACGCTGATCAAAAAACAAAAAAACAAAACTTGCTGACAGGAAAATCACACCGCTATCAGCTTTCACTTCACCTATGCACATTGGCAGGAACAAAACCAGGACTTCACATCCCTGCTTCCATGAATACGGGACTCCCACCCATTTCAAGCTGAAATAGGACTCACATCTACTTCCAGCTTCTACAGACACACTTTTCCCTTTTTTCCAAACAGCACTGTGTGTGCATCCCTTCATCTCACCTTGCTCGCAGCGCCATAATGTTTTATGATATTTCAGATCAACCCAAATGGTTAATGTTTTATCATATTTTAAATCATTTGTCAAGTTCGTGAAAGGTAGGCACAGCTCTTGTTTGGAAAAAAAACAAACACAGATTCCCTTAACAATAATGATGTCATTTATTAAAGAAAACTGTGACAGGAAAAAGTAAAAAAGTAAAAACACATACAGTTGTACAAATCACCTCAGATGTACAATAAACATACAAGCAACACACAAACTGTTATCTGCTAGGATCAATGTGTCATTTATTAAACCCCACCACAAATAACAGCACACACAACAAGGCATTGATGTTACAAGAATTTCTCACCGTGACACAAGTCGGGAAGCCGCTTTCAACTCAGATGAGAATCACCATCAGCGTAGGTCGGACGGCTGGGCCAAACCTCACGGTAGACTTCCATGTTTATCTGACACAGAGTTCATTTTTTACCTTCACGTGTGGGTGTTGTGGGTGCGTGCATGATGCACTCACTCTAGCAAAAACATCTTTTCGACTTAACGTGGGAGGATTTCTCCCAAGGTCTGTTATTGCAGGCTTGTCTGAGAAAGAGATGGGCAAGCATCTAAGTGCTGAACTAGCATTTCGTGCAAAAGTCTGCACAGCTGTTTGTGGGAGAACGGGCCCTCAGAGTTCTCAGACTCCAGTAATATTGCATACCACTTTCTCACGACAAGACCAGCTACAGAAACAGACACTATACTTGACACTAATTATATGGTCAGCTTAAAGCATTAAAAACTGACAAACATTTAGTCAGAAAAGCATTAATAAAACTCTTAATTCAGTGTTCCAGCCTCAAAACTGTAAAAACTACCAACAAACGCCCAATACTGAAAGACTGTTTCGCATGCACAGACTGACAGGTCCAGAGAAGCTGCTGAAAATGAGGGGGCGCTAGACCTGGACCAATAGACATCCTTAGTTCTGGAGTACATTAGGAAATGTGCTGATGAAGTCACCACCACCAGATATGTTAAGAGTTACCCAAATATAAAACCTTGGCTAAATGCAGAGGCTCACACCCTACTGGAGTTTAGGAACACTGCTTTCAGGTCTGTAAACTCACAGGAGAAGAGAAGGACAAGGAAAGAGCAGGTTTCTGGTATTAAGAGGGCCAAGGCACAATATCCACAGAGGATCCAAGGTCAATTCACCTCACAAGACCCACTGAACATGTGAAGGGGGATTAAGTATATAACAGATTACAAAGCAGGAGTGAACAATGCCCTAGAGACCCATCACTGACTGATGCCCTCATCAAGTTCTACGCACACTTTGAAGATGTCGTGATCTGCAGTTTTGGTTCGAACCTACGTGCAGGAAATCAGGATGACTCGATAGAGAAAATAAATAATTTATTGAACAAAACAAAACAAAATGCTTACAGGGCAACAAATCTTACTTACAAGATGGCAGGGAAGGCGGAGCAGACACAGACCATAACACGTGGAGGATAAAGCCTGGATACCAAAGGAGTGAAAAGACGTAGTCTAAATACTGACAATAATGAGACAGTAAGGAGCACCTAGGGTGATTAGAATAAGGATCAGTTGTGGTTAATGACACGGAAAACAGAGGTGCAAGAAAACAGAAACAACAGAACCATGTCATAACCCCCACTCAAGGGTGGCACCTGACACCCCCAAAGTGGGTCCCCACATAACTAGGGAGGGAGGAGACAGGATGGAGGGTACAAGAAAAATCCCCAAGGATGAGAGAAAAAAAGAAAAGCCGACAGGTAGGACCTGGGAAAACTGAAAAAGGGGAAATAACACCTATGCCCATGAGTTCAGGTGGACAGCCCAGGGACCATCCAGAGCGGGACCAGAGTTCGGGTGGACGGCCCGGGGACAGTCCAGAACGGGACCAGAGTTCAAGTGGATGGCCCGGGGACCATCCAAAGTGGGACCAGAGTTCGGGTGGATGGCCCGGGGACCGTCCAGAGCGGGACCAGAGTTCGGAGAAGGAGAGAATGGGGCCAAAGATGGTGGTGCTGGCAGCTGCTGGGCCAGAGATGGTGGTGCTAGCAGTTGCTGGGCCAGAGATGGTGGTACTGGCAGTTGCTAGGACCGAGATGGTGGCGCTGGCAGCTGCTGGGCCAGAGATGGTGGTGCTGGCAGCTGCTGGGCCAGACGGGACATGGGCAACTGCTGGGCCAGATGGGACGTGGACAGCTGCGGGGCCAGGCCTGGGTTTGGCAGCCGATGAGTCGTGGTCTGCAGCCGATGAGTCGGGCGAAGATTCAGCAACCGAGGAGTCAGGTGATGAGTCTGCAGCCGAGGAGTCTTCAGCCGAGGAGTTGGGCAATGAGTCTGCAGCCGAGTCGGTTTCTGCAGGCGATGAGTCGGGAGAGAAGTCTGCAGCCGAGGAGTCTGCAGCCAATGAGTCTGCAGCCGAGACGATTTTTGCAAGCGATGAGTCGGGCGAGGAGTCTGCAGGTGAAAAGTCTGCAGCCGTTGAGTCAGCTGAAGAGTCTGCAGCTGTTGAGTCAGTCGAAGAGTCTAAAGCCGTCAAGTCAGCTGAAGAGTCTGCAGCCGAGGAGTCAACCGATGAATCTTCAGCTGAGGAGTCAGCCGATAAGTCTTCAGCCAAGGAGTCAGCCAAAGTCTGCAGCCATTGAGTCAGCCAAAGAGTCTGTAGCCATCGAGTTAGCTGATGAGTCTGCAGCCGTAGAGTCAGCCGATGAGTCTACAGCCGTCGAGTCAGCCAATGAGTCTGCAGCTGAGGAGTCAGCCGATGAGTCTGCAGCCGAGGAGTCAGCTGATGAGTCTGTAGCCGAGGAGTCAGCCGATGAGTCTGCAGCCGAGGAGTCAGCTGATGAGTCTAGAGCCGATGAGTCAGCTGATGAGTCTAGAGCCGAGGAGTCAGCGATGAGTCTGGCAGGCGGTAAGTCCGAGGTGAGGTCTGCAACTGGCAAGTCCGGCATGAGGTCTGCAAGCGACGAGTCAGTAGTGAGGTTTGCGGGCGGTGAGTCTGGCGTGGGGTCTGCAGGCTTCGAGTCTGGCATGAGGTCTGCAGGCGGCGAGTCCGGCGTGAGGTCTGCAGGTGGCGAGTCCGACGTGAGGTCTTCAGGTTGCGAGTCTGACGTGAGGTCTGCTGGCGGCGAGTCCAACGTGAGGTCTGTAGGTGGCGAGACCAGAAGAGCCGGAGCAGGCGGCGAGACCAGAAGAGCCGGAGCAGGCGGAAAGACTAGAAGAGCCAGACAAGGCGGCAAGACCAAAAGAGCCGGATCAGGTGGCGAGACCAGAAGAGACCAGAAGAGACGAGAGTAGGTGGCGAGACCAGAGGCTCTGCGGGCGGCGAGTCCGGCATGAGGTCTGCAGGCGGCAAGTCTGGCGTGAGGTCTACAGGTGGCGAGTCCGACGTGAGGTCTGCAGGCGGTGAGACCAGGAGAGCTGGATCAGGCGGCGAGACCAGAGGAGTCAGATCAGATGGTGAGACCAGAGGCTCTGCGATTGGAGGAGTCAAAGAGGCCAGCAGTTCTGCAGAAGTGACATCCTCAGGTGAGCAGGAGTGAGGAGAGTCTGCCTGGACCCCCTCGTGGCTGGGCGGACCTAAGTACGTTGCACCAGAGCTGCCTACCAACATTCCAGCTCCTCCAGTGTGGGAGGGCTGTACTGCTCCTCCAGCGACTCCCCCTCGCTCTTCCAGCAAGCGAGATCTGGGGTCTTCTTCTGGTCGTACGGTTCTCCCCTTCTTGCGTTGGGCTTGGGAAGGACCAGCGGCTTACCCCCCTCTCTCCGACAATTACTTAGGGCAGTCAGGTGAAAAGTGAGGAGGAGGTGGGCAGCGAGGTACAACGGTGAGGTGAGGTGGAGAGGGATGGAGCTGGGAGTTGATGGTTCTGACCCATCTTTGCAGCCTGTTCCTGCTGCGGTGATGGCGCAAGCTGACAACAGGAATGCACAAGAGTTCATCCTCTAGCTCAGCGTCATCCTCAGACCATAGCAGGTGCGCAGAGCAATAAGACGGAGGGGTGGAGGAAGAAGCTGGCTTAATAGCCAGATAGCTCCCCCAGAGCTGAGACCTCATTTTCTCTTCCTCTACTAGAAAAGGTGATGGCAAGATCTCCACCTCTGGGCTACGGTGACCTTGTCCCCGGACGGGTACGGTCCGGAAGCCCCCACACCGGATGACAGGCTCCTTCATCCGCGCTTGCTCCTACCGGGTCGTCCGAGCAGCTTCTTGGGCCTGGTACTCGGCCGAAGTCATCCGCTTGCTGGGTTCACGTCTTGGTCTGGTCATTCTGTCATGATCTGCAGTTTTGGTTTGAACCTACGCACAGGAAAACAGGAGGACTCGATAGAGAAAATAAATAATTTATTGAACAAAACAAAAGAAAATGCTGACGGGGCAACAAAACATACTTACAAGATGGCAGGGAAGGCAGAGCAGACACAGGCCATAACACTGTGGAAGGATAAAGCCCGGATACCAAAGGAGTGAAAACACAGTCTAAATACTGACAAGAGACAGTGAGGAGCACTGGGGTGATTAGAATAAGGATCAGCTGTGGATAATGACACGGAAAACCGAGGTGCAAGAAAACAGAAACAACAGGACCGTGTCAGAAGACATGAACAGACCCCCCAGCCTCAGACTCACCTCACCACTGGAAGAAGAGCTTCTCAGTGTGACCTCAGCCAAACTGAGGAGTACTTTCAGGAGAATTAACCCGTACAAAGCAACCGGCCCAGACAGCATCCCCAGGAAAGTGTAGAAAGAATGTGCCAATCAGCTCTGCAATGTGCTGACCGACATCTTTAACTCCTCACTTACCCACCCAGGCAAATGTTCCCACCTCCTTGAAGACCGCCACCATCAGCCCAGCCCCAAAGAGCTCTACAGTGACTGGTCTGAATGACTACCGGCCAGTAGCCCTCACTCCGATGGTCACTAAATGTTTCAAAAAACTGGTCATGACCCGGCTAAGCGGCTAAGGACAGTTGGTCTGGGAAGCTCAGTCCTTACCTCCTTCTACTGATGTGCAGTGGAGATCATCCTGTGCTCCAGCATCAACGTGTGGCATGGAGGCTGCACAGCTGCAGAAAGAAAAGCTTTGCAGAGAGTGGTGAAGGCTGCACACAAGACTGTTGGAGTCACTCTCCCCACCTTCACAGACATTACACCTCTAGATGCAAGAAGAGGGCCACCTCCATCATGAAGGACCCCACTCACCCAGCACACACACTTTTTGCCCCGGCTTCTCTCAGGAAGGAGGTGAAGGAGCATGAAGTGTAGAATCACTAGACTGAGGAAAGCTTCTACCCTGAGGCTGTCAAGACTCATGAATCTCTAACCAGAATAATCACTGTGAAAAATCACATCATGTTGCTGCTGATCTGTTTCATGTTGCTGTGTTCATGCGTGTTCATCTGTTCACGCAGACATGTTCGTGCTGCTGTTGAATATATTGTTTTTATGCTAATTGTGCTTAGAATATTTTTAGTTAATGGTTTTCTTAGTTCATGTCTTAGATTTGATTACCGGTACTGCTTTTCATTAACATTTTATTGTTGGATGTAACTGGGACCGTGTTTACATAATTTTGTTCCACCACATGTGCCACATGTACCACATGTACCACATGTGGTGTGAATGGCAAATAAACTCTGACTCTGAAACTTTTATCTTTCCTGCCTGGACTCTCTTCTTCTTCTCTTTTAATGTTGTGTGGCTGACTGGCACGTGCCCTGGTAAACAGCATGAAGCTCAGCTCAGCTGTGATGCCCTGTGTCCAATGTGAACTCTGAGAAATTTTGTGGAATTTAGAGCCCACTGCCATATTTTATTTTATTTTATATTATTGTAATTTTCTGTGTTTGTTTTATTTCCATATTTTCTGAGAATTCAGCTTCTTGTGTAGGTTAAATTTAGGTTTGCCACAAGTAAACTAAATAATTGTTGCCAGAGACTTTTGCATAGTTGTTTGAGCAATAGATAAATGAGGAAATGTGCAATTAATTATATGCTTTTATTTAGCTGTGTTTCTTTATTATGCGGAATAAACAAATGCAAAATTAAGACCACAGTTATTGTGTCCTGGAGGCAACACTTTCCAAGGCTACATTTACTTACTCACCAGTGGCGGCCCGTGAGATTTCCACCAGGGGGGGCTATTTCTAATAATAATAATAATAATAATAATAATAAAAAATACAGTATTAGGAAATGAAGGGGATAAGGATAAAACAAGAATAAGAAAAGCACTGCTTATATTTTTACAAAACAAAAACATTAAAAGAAAAATACATGTACTATACAGTTAGGGTAAGAGACCATGAGCTGCACACTCATGCTCAGTAGGTGGTGGTATACACCTATCAGTTGCTTGCAATCCACCAATAAACTGAAGTAGAAGAAGAAGAAAAAAAAAACACGAAGAAGAAGTGTTGGTGCTAAGGTCAAAAGCGTGCTTAACATTAATAAAATGACCAGTCAGCATCCGGACAGGGCCCAATAACACAGTGATCCGTCTCTATCAGGTAAATAAAACTATAAACTACGTCTCATACCAACATTACGGCAGCTAACAAGGTATACTCAATTTAAAGCGGTAGGCCAACTCAAATGCAAACACGATTGCTAACGTTAGCTCGTATTTTTTCTTAGATAAACGACCTGAAATCAATGGCTAAATTATGTTAGCTTGGCTCCATGTCCTTTATAATTGTCTGTTGTTGTCGTCAATTGTTCTCATCACTCTTCGTTTAAAATTCAGGTCTCTCCTGTAAATGAGTCCCAGAGGCTCAATTGGTTTTAATTTGTATAAACATGCAAAATGCATGTTTAAAAACGGCATTTGTTTTACACAATGGGGTGGGTTGCCAGTTGGCCAGTTTCGGGCTTGTTTTAGGGCTTGTCGCTTGTTTCTGTCGCGAGATCTGGCAACACTGTTCAAAGTTCTCAAACACGACAAGGCCTCCTGAATTCTTGCTTCATCATCATTCGGCTTTTTCTACAGAACTATTTCGATAAAAATTGGTAAGTGAATTCTCAGTTTCTTTTTGCAGAGAAAACACAATTTTGAAACGTTTGGTTACACAGTATAACGGCATTTGCACTGTTTTTGGACTGACAAAGCTTTTAGCTGGCGGCTCCGTTAGCATTAGCTTAGCTTTCATTTCCGACAAAAAACGTAATTTTTTGGATGATTTAAAATCAGATCTTTCGCCGTCAGATTTTCATGATAAAAACGGATCTGTCTGCTTGGTTCAGCGAAACAATTTGGAGTCTTTCTCGCTAAAATTGTATTAAATGGGGTTGCTCGTGTGAGCGCCAGGCCTACTGTTAAAACGTCCGATTTTAACGTTGTTAAGCCTAAAACCTAGAATATTTGGACTATAATTTTATAAACAAGATTGATCAAATTCTAAAATCTTTGTGTAGCGTTCGGCTATATTCATGATTTAAAAACGTATGTAAATATTTATTTTATCTTCAACTAAAAGTTTGTAGTTAACACTTGTGTTTTTGTGTTTTTCAGGAAAATCGACAAACAAGTCAATAATCAAGTTTCTTGGTTTGTAAAATTATTTAAATAAAAATCTACTTCTCAACTAACAACTTTAGTTCTCGTGCCATTTATTTTATTTTTATTTTATTTATGTATGTTTCCTTAGTACTCTCTGCCTCTCTGTTAGCACAGTACTTTTCTCGTAAGTAAATACAATATAAATCTTCACACAGATGGGGAAGGAAGGGGTGGGTGGAGGGGTGGAGAGGGAGTGGGG
>JBBPBX010063205.1:0-11903 GCA_038048925.1 Garcialebias charrua | reverse complement strand
CATTACAAATGCTTCTGCTGCCATTAAGTGGAACTGTTGTTAATAGTAAAAATGAAAGCACAATACCAGGGTTATCAGTTTGAAACACAAGCTCTACATATTTAAAGGGGACCAAATATTGGTCCTATAAATTTTTATGGTATGTCTGTGGGCTATCCAGACCATTCATTCAATTTAATGCACAAATAATTATTAGATAATAAAATATCCCCTTTATAGTTCTGCCTTTTCTGACTTCCGTTCTGAACGAGCTGTTTATGATAATGAGCTCTGAAGGCCACGCCCTTCAAAAATCTGTTTACATTAACTCCGCCCTCCAAAGGGGACCCTGAGTCAGACCCAGAGGCAGACGCCATTTTGGGCAGGGCAAATGAGGCGCTGACGTGTCGCGTAGGCCGTTGAGAAACATCCATAAGTTCACCCTCCATGTTAAAAACTCTTCGTTTGACGCTTCGAAAACAAGCAATAAGGCTGCAGAGTAACACACTGGCTGCTAACTGCTATACACGCTCTCTCTAGCGGGGACCGCTTTTGTTCACGGACCACATCCGGCGCTGAACGGATATGGTCCGTGAGCAGTCGTCCGGTTGATTTAAGAGCCCGTAAATAAGTTTTTTCGTTTTTACTGATAGATAATTAGTTATTAGCGGTACTGCATTTTAACAACAACGAAACATCGAACTCTGAGATGAACTCAGGAAAAACAACCGTGACGTCTTTTATACTGAAGTGGGTGGAGCATCACCAGGGGTTGCTAGGTGAGGGGCTGGACTCAGGTTGGGGTGGGTTGTCCTGCAGCTTGTGACATCACAAGCGCCAGGATTTGAAAACGAGACATTTATATCACTGAAAAATAAATATACTTAGAGTAAATATACCACTGGGTGCATTTTTTTGGCCCTAGGACTGTTTTATTAAGAAGTAAATAACCAAAGTTGAGTTAAAAAAAACATTAAAACGTGAATTTTGCATCTTTGGTCCCCTTTAAAGAGTTTTTAGAAAAGACTGTCATTCACTCAGACACCCATCAGCTGCATCCAGGTTTTTTTCTGTTTGTTGTTGTTTGTTTTTTGTGATATTTTGCCTCTGCGATGCTTGTCAATGATCTTTTCCAGCGTGTTCTCTGGTAAATGGTTGATCTTTCTCCTTTACACTACTGTTTGCTGACAGTAAAACATTTTTCACTTTGTTTATTCCGACTCTGTTTTCGTGAACTCACTTCTTTTATCTTGAGTTATAAAAGTACTCTGTGACATCCTCATACATGCCCTGATTTACACTTTACCAGTCCTTCTTTACTTACTCCAGCTAGACCTCACAGTTCCTTTTTAGTGCTTAGCCCCAGGCTATCTAACTCTGGCCTTTCCTGCTCTCTGGTCTTTTCCATCTTTAGCTGCTTGAATTTTTGACCCTCCAGACCAAGAGTGTCCACATTCATATCTAAAATACAAGTTTATTTTATTTTGTAACCACTTGAAATTAACACATATTTGTCATGGTCAGCGAAGGTGGCATATGAGTTACTACTGTCACCTCAACACAAGAAAACCACAAGTTCACCTTGCAGCCATTCTGGGTGGAGTTTGCATGTTCTTCATGTGAACATGTGGGTCTGCATGTGTATACGTAAGGCAAAATTTTCATACAAATACAATAATTATTGTACAAATATGATTATTGTATTTGTCTGAAAATGTTACAGTCTGATGTACGATCAGTAATTTCTAAAATCACATAATATACAATGATCTGACTGCTTCAGTGCATGACTGAATGAATAAGCACAGCACCTGCCTAGAAGTAGAGGTGGTGGATTACATAACACTAGCAGTGTTACCAATAGACCTTTTACCAGTTGACGTCATCATGTAAAGCTCGGCAGAAACGAGCGTTCTGATTGGACGGCAAAAAGCCGAAACCGGATGCCGGGGGTTAGGAAGGAGCCGAGGAGCTTCGTAATGATAGAGAGTTGTAATTTAGAAGCTTGATTTCTTAAAATAGTGGACAACCACTGGTCAAAATGCCTGAACATTGTGCCGCAGATACGAGAGGAGGTGATTGTGTGCGCTGATGGAAAATGGTGAACTCCTTCAGGCTTTTTGCGGATGTCCAGCAGGGTGAGCCGTTGTGTGTAGTTGTCAACAACCTGTATTATCCAAGCGTCAGAAATAAATGTTTTAAATTTCTCACACCAATACTTCTGATATTTAGACTGGTTTGGTTATTGTTACAGGTTCAACATCTTCTGTTAGCTGCTATAACTAGCGCCATGTCTTCATAATGAGCCGTCAGTATAAGCACAGTATGTAAACAAAAACATGACGTTTGAGTCACACAAATGTTCACAGCGTCCTTATTTCTTATTTGATTTCTGTAAACTATGTCTTAAATTAAGCCTGAGACAATTGGTGATGTTGTGATGTGAAAAATAATAACTATCCCAAGTGATAGCTTTCCTAGGGAAATTTAATTATCTTTGATTTACTAATGCACTTATGCTGTTTATACAGCTTACACTTTAGACGTAACATGTGTGAAAATCTTAAATATATTACAAACAATATATTTTGCATGTGAATTCCATAATGACACATACAATAGTTGTATATTGTGTTTGTGATTGTTTTTGCAGAGGAGGTGGCTGCAACCATGTTGGAAATACACCAACCTGCACCCAGTTACCTTGTACATGGAAGAGACCAGCCCAAAAACGAACTGCACCTGCTACTTGGATGAGCTGCAAGTTTTAAAGTGAGTTTAATCAGTGTTCCTGAAGACATTTCATATTACGCTTATAACACAAATACCCAGAAAGGTGACTTTCAGTGAAACTTCACCAACAATTGGAATAATACAATATCACTTATCTTGTCTTATCCCAGTCAAAAAACTATTCAACATTGTACAATTGTAGTTTATTGTATTGTGTTAATTATTGTTGTTTTCTAGTGGCACTAGATAATAAATGCAATCACATATGTACGGTTTTAAATGTTTTCTACAATGGTAAGATCTGGAATAGTTTTTTGACATTTTTTAAAAAACACTTCTACAAATAGATTTGCTAATATGTGTTAGATATCAACCACATTTTTCATGTTGGTGTCATTTAAGGCATGACATCTATGTTGAGAAGTTTTCCAGGAGAACGCTGAACAGACTGTGTTTTGACCCACGACATCCTGATGACCGGAATGAGCCCACCATCACTGCTGGCTGGTCTTCACAAGGACATTTTGAGCGTGGAGCCATTCTTGACCTATTGCAGGTTGTAGTAGTAAACATTAAAAACCAATAACGCTTATCTGTATGTTTCTTTAATTCCTTTATTTTGTCTAGATTTTAAAACTACATGTTTTTTTTTTTTTTAAGATATGCTCAAAGACCCTGGCTGCAGTTCTCGATCCAGACTCTCCGGCAGATGAAGTAGCTGACGACCGCGGGCCCTGTTCAATCTCCACGCCATCAGAGAGACCTGCCAGAAGTTCAAAACATCTTTAAATGTCTCACAAGCACACACATTATTTATATAAGTCACAAACAGAAACAACACATACCAGAAGATCAGAACAAGCGCTCAATACAAAAACAACTGGACTTTATTTGTTGCAGAAAACGTTTCACCCTTTCTGCAACAAATAAAGTCCAGTTGTTTTTGCATTGAGCGCTTGTTCTGATTTTATCATGTCCTGGACGACTGAGAATCTTCACCAGCACATACCAGAAGATGTGTTTGTGTTTGTCATTTCACTTGTTAAGGACAGCAGCCTAGGACAGACAGTAACCTGCTAATGTTTTTTTTTAATGATGCCTTCTCTGACAACTTGGAGACTTTAGACAGTGTAATGTTTATGTTTTTTTTTTTTTGCTAAGTCATTGGATGACCAGAGAGCTGAACTAGAGAACAGCTCTGACAACAGCAGAGTCATAAAGAGGATTTTCTTTCAGCCTGGTTAGGTCACCATGATAAGAGAGACTGACCTGTTTTTGTTGTAAACGCTCTTTCTTTATCTAGAGAGATTCAAAATCATAAAATGTGACTAAAACAGCATTTGTATATTAACAGATTAAAAAATTTAACTAAACAAAAGTTCCACTTCACTAAAAGTCAAATTAGAGCACAGTTTCTTTATTTTTAAAGGTTGGTGTGTTCATTTCTAAATTTAATGTACTACAATCAATGTGTTTTGGGATGTGTGGACTATCTCATTAATCAATTACTGTAATAAACATGGATTTGAATACAGTATATAAATTTGGTCAAATTGGGGAGGGAATGACTGAGCCAGCTGAGGAGTGCTGTGAGTTTTCATTGGATTAGCGTGATGTCCTTCAAAAACTTCAACAAATGTGATGTCACGGTCGACATAATTTATTTAAAATATATATATTTGGATCATGACAGGCCTGACAGGTCCATAAATGCGTGTCGCCCCAGCAAAACTGTGCGAATGACTTACAGAAACAGAGAAATGGCTGAAATGTTTTTAAAGTCAGACCTCAAATAATGTTAATAAAACATGTTTGTCTTGTGGAAACTACTACTGTATATTTTTTCAACGCAGAAAGAGTTCAAATGATGACAGCTAACAGTGCAGTGGTCTGTTCATTTTTATACAGCTGCATGTTTTATGCTATTTTATTCACCTGTTATTTCTTCAGGGGGGTTGAAGGAAGAATCTCTTTGCATGTCGCAGGTTGAAACAGGTTGAAACTTCAACACAGGCAGTGGACTGAGGAACAGCGAGGTCTCGTAGTAGACCTAGCTAGCTGCTAGCTTAGCAACTGTCCAGTAGCATTCTGCTGCGGGAGGTTGTTCTCTGTTTTGTCTGTTTCCCATATCCAAGATGTAATGTAGGAACGTAATCCACGGAGCTTGGATCACCACCATCCACGGATCACCACCGTACGGAGCTAGGATCACCACCGCGACCAGAGTAGTATTACCCCCGACTTCCGGAAAATTCTGGAAAAATACGAGTGCGCATGCGCGATGACGTCAACTGGTAAAAGGTCTATTGGAAACTGAAATAACACCACAAATTAACTACACTGGAAAAAATGCCCCTATAAAAATAAGAAAAAAAAATGTAAAATAAGATATTTTTGCTTGAAATAAGCAAAAAAATCTGCCAATGGAACAAGTGAAAATTCACTTGACAAGATTCTTAAAATAAGACATTTTGTTCAAGTCAAACAAGATATGCGGAATCTTGAAACTAGCTACAAAAATCTAGTTTTGAGCAATATTTTACTACAATTGTGAGCTTTTCTTGTCTTATAATAAGATTCTGATGCTCAAAAGTAGTACACTGGAGAAAAGTCTACTCTGAAAACAAGTTTAAAACAACTTAAAATTAGTTTTTTTTGGATTGAAATAAGCAAAAAGATCTGGTAACAAGTGAAAACAAGATATGCGGAATCTTGAAACTAGCTACAAAAATCTAGTTTTGAGCAATATTTTACTACAATTGTGAGCTTTTCTTGTCTTATAATAAGATTCTGATGCTCAAAAGTAGTACACTGGAGAAAAGTCTACTCTGAAAACAAGTTTAAAACAACTTAAAATTAGATTTTTTTTGACTGAAATAAGCAAAAAGATCTTCCAACAAGTGAAAATTGTCTTGACACGATTTCTAAAAATAAGACATTTTATCTTTTTACAAGATAAACAATCTTAAACCTAGCTGCAAAAAATCTCATTCTTAGCAATATTTTACTACAATTGAGCGTGTGATGCTTAAAATTAGTATACATCCCTAAAACTTTTACTCATTTTTAGTTCTACAGATGTTTCAAATGTTTCTCCAACCCGTTATCAAATTTAACCAACAAACGTAATAATACATGTCTTGTCAAAACCTTCAAACATTTTCTGTAATGACAAAAAATGAAAGGTATTCTTTAACTTCAACACATTTATTTTATCACAATGGTTTCAGCAGCAATGCAACAACTACTACTCCCAATTACAACTGTAGTTAACACTTGATTATATTTTTAAAAATAATATAAAACACCTTCAACAAAATAAAAACAATTTTTGCTATGAAAAATGGAGAGTATACTACTGGGCACCATGAAAAACTAGGGAGCCACTACAACTTCAAATGTTTAAACATAAAATGTCTTTGGGAAATGTTGTGATAGGCACATCTCCTACCGTGAGCAGGCAGTTGGACGAACACACAATCAGAATTGGACAGGAGAGGGAGAGTTTTCCTGGGGGCTTTGAGGTCCTGTTTTTCCTGAAACACAAAGACATATTTCTGTTGGCATGATGAATCATATTTTAAGATTGTGGAATATAAGCCAGATAAATAAATAAAATAAAGAGAGAACCTGTAAAACTATCATGTTAAATATGACGCGGTTGAAAATTTGGGTGCACTAACTGTGCTGGTGAACCAAAAAAAAGTTTAGAAACACCAGTGCAATCAGTGCAAGAAGTTAGTGTAGAACCATGGGAAAAAATGTATCAATTAAAAAAATGATTTTGAGTAAGATATTTCAAGCAACCTGCAAAGATTTTGTTTCTTTCCACATTGAAAACTTTAATATCCAGGAGCATGATATGGGCTTCGTACCAGCACAACTTGATTCAAAATTCAAACAATTAACCAGAAAAGGGATTACATCATACTGCATGATTTCTTCTGGAACTACTTTGGACAGTTTCCAACAATTGCAAGAAAATTTTGACCTTGACAAACAAGATTTTTTTAGATACTTGCAACTTAGGCATCACTTTGAAAAGAATATTAAAATACCGGAGAATTCTGATATTGATTTTATTAACATTTTCATTGATGCGTACAAAGGTAAATCTCTTAAGAAGAGGTTGTCAAGACTATATGGGTGCCTAGAAGCCAATAAAAAAACATCAACAATATACATTAAAAAATTATGGGAAAAGGAGGCAAAAATAGTATTGACAGAAGACGAGTGGCTAAACATATGCCAGATTAACGCCTCCACCACTAATTCAGGATTTTGGAGGGAATTTTCTTGGAAAAATATTGTTAGGTTTTTTATAACCCCCAAAAGAACATTCTCTCAGACGGGCAATCCGGAATCAGGTTCCTGTTGGAGGCTATGTAATAATGTGATGGCTGACCACTTTCATATTTTCTGGGACTGTCCACTGATTTGTTCTTACTGGTCACTGATCATTAAAGAGATAAAAGTAATCCTTGGTTTTGAGATTGAACACAATTTCAAAACCATATATTTAAGTAACTTACCAACTGAACTCAACACTGGGGATAAGTACCTGTTGAAAATATTACTGATAGCAGGAAAGAAAACAATAACAAGAAAGTGGCTTAATGAAAGCCCACCGACATTGAGAGAGTGGTCAGCCACAGTAGACGAAATATGTGAAATGGAAATGCTTACCTTCTATATAAGACTTCAGGAAAACAAATTCAAAAAAATATGGTTGAAATGGTTAACATACAAGGACTCGAGTTCAAGTTGAGTACCACCTCTTCATCACAAGATGTAGTGGTAGGTCTTGGGTGCTGTAGGGCTCTGCAGGACTTGACAGACATGAACTGATACTCCCACCTGCTGGACTATGACTCCTCATGGATCCTTAATAATCTGTGACCTGTTAAATAATTCTGTGACCTGTCAGCTGTTCAATACTATATTAATTTTATTTTCTTAAGCGGCAATGATATTTCCCTCCCTTGGTGACCTTTTATTTTCTTTATTTTCTTTTCTTTTCTCTTTTTGTTGTCGTTGTTGTTGTTGTTATGGTTTAACTTTGTATAAAAACTATAAAAATAAATAAAAAAGAAAACTTTAATATCCAAATACTATGTTAGGTTTATTCTTTAAAAAATAATAACACCAATTTCTCATTAACATTCAAATAATAATGCATTATTGTAATTAAAAAGATAAATTAATCTACATTTCTGGAAATGTTTGAATTATCAGAATAATCCAGGTTATCAATATTATACTTTTGATAACAATTTACCTTTGTCCACGAGAGGAAGACCTCGACCTCCAACGCCGCCTCTGAGAAAGGGACTGTCTTGGCCAGGTCTGACTGATCTGTTTAAAGCATGCAACAGCAAAATTGGTACACATCGCATCGTGAGTTAGATGAATTGTTACATCTCTAATTTTGATCATATTTAAATTAAATACCTTTGATCATTAGAAAGAGACTCAGAGGGACTCCTGCTACCATTGCATCCCAAGATTTGAGATTGAGTGCTTGAGGGGATGTCCATCGGGGTTCTTTCTGCATTTTAGAGGGTTTAAACATAAGTGTTAATATATCAAAAATTTAAATTACTTTACACAAGGTTTCCAAGTACCCCAAGGGGTACGTGTACCCCCATTTGAGAAACTGTGGAATACTAAACTTAAAAATATTTGATACTCAAAGACAAAACGGGTCTCACACAAATACATGCCAAACTGAACATTTGTCGTTTGTGGAGGAGTAGGCAGTATAGGGGATAATTAAGTTTTATCGTTTAATGTTAAACATATTTCTGAGACATTTTAGGCTTAGTGGCCTAACAGAGCAGACAAAAACATTAACACTAACACTGGACTGTTGTCTGCTAAATGAGGTGGTTGAGAAAAAAAAAAAAGCTGGAGTTTAATGTTTTTGTCTGCTCTGTTAGGCACTGTTTCTCAAATGGGGGTACACGTACCTTCTCTGACCCCGGTCTCTATGCGTGTGTGTTGGTCTGCTGAAGGCGTGGACAGATGCAGCAGAGGCCCCGCTCCCGGAAGGAAGTCGTTGTTTGGGTCCTCAGCGTAGATACGAGCCTCAAACGAGTGGCCCCTCAGGGTTATGTCGTCCTGGAGGAGGGGCAGGTGGAAGAGATTTTTGTTACAAAATAAACTAAACTTTTAGTATAAGTTATGGTTTCCAGAGAGTTTAGAAAAGAGCAAGGAGAGGAATGTGAAATCTCAACCTTATTTTAAAAGTTTGTGGATGGAAAGTATGTCAATATACCACATTCACCAACAGAGACATTGAACATTCTTGTTTAGACAAATACCCATGAAGCAGGTGTGTTTGGGGCCTCTGCACATTCTCCATCAGCAGTAGATTAATACCCCTCTGCTTAGTTCATGTAACATTAACATTTATCTTTGTGTGACCACAGCCAATGCTGACAGATATAAGAGGGGGAAATGTTTTTTTTTAAGCACATGATTAAAAAAAGTCATTAATGATGGGCAGTACATGTATAGGGGATAAGTTTTATCGTTTAATGTTAAACATATTTCTGAGACATTTTAGGCTTAGTGGCTGAAGAGTTATGACACTGTTTTATACACCGTTTACTGATTTTATATGCTCAGGAAATGTTACTGTTTGATTAAACTATTCTCTCTGGACTTTAGACAAACACGAATTACATGGTTTACTAGTTTAGTTAGCTTAGGAGCCCATTTTTCATATAATCATAACTTAATCAAGTAGTTTCTCTTCATCCAGTGCAGGTAACATAGTTACTGCCGCTGGTCCACAGACAACAATACATTGTGCTCGATAACCAGAACACATCACACATAATATATATACTACTATGATAGACTACATTATTACTTAAAGGCTAATACACTTAGAGTTCACATCTAGAAAACAGTTTTACTGATTTAAGACTCTGCTCGCACATCCATCTACAGAGATAACGCACACCAGAACACCATATAAGAGAGGCCACTGTATGCATATAAATGTATTTTATGTCTGTACGCTGATTAATCATTATGCCTGTCATAATAAATTCTTTTTTATACAAATTCTCTCCTTTTGAGCACCTCTCTAAGAGTTTAGGACTCTTCATGGCCTAACAGAGCAGACAAAAACATTAAACTCCAGCTCTTTTTTTTTCCAACCAGCTCATTTAGCATACCATCACAACAGTCCAGTGTTAGCGCGGGTTAGCTAGCTAGCTAGCCCGCGCTAACACATGCGTTCCGCTCCGGTCCGACCTCCGCAGCAAATACGCACTCATTTTAATCAATGAGACTGTTACTGGCTCCGCACGGCGACTGTGTAGCTAGCTCGGACGGTAGCTTGCAGTCCGAGCTAGCTAACTCGAAAAAATCGCCTCGAAATGTACAGCTCGAACATATCGGCACAGCTAGTAAGCCGTTGGTAAATTCTGCTGTTGACTGTACGCCCCAAAATAATCGTTCAAAGTTTGTCACGGGTTTATTAACTAATGTGATTTACAAAACTTTACTTACTGTTGTTGCTGAGCCCGCGCGCAGACGATTACGAATTACTTCACGCATGCGCACACCGTTCTTCTTCTTCTTCTTCTTCATGGGGTTTAATGGCGGTTGGCAAAACACTTTAGGTGTGCATTACCGCCACCACTGGTATGGAGTGTGGTTCTTCATGGGATAATTCTATGTGTACGCCTGATTAAACTATATGTATTTCAAATTCTATTAAACAACTTTGTTTTCTTAAAATATCTAATTATAATTTGGATATGTTTACTCTCTAAGTTATGTTGTAGTGCAGCTATTATGTTAAACTTTTCTTTTATCTCTTCAAATTCTCTCTTCATATATTCACGGTCTTGATCATAGTTTTGACATTCCTGTAGAACATGTTGCAATGTTTCATCTTGTCCACAGTGCTCACATTTGCCTGTATTGTGTTTCTTTATTTGAAATAATGAATAATTAAGTCCTGTGTGTTCAAATCTTAGTCTTGTTATTAATCTTTCCTCCTTTCTGCTCCTTCTTCCAGTTCGTGTTTCACCTACTGTCATTTTGATCCCATAAAACCATCTTCCTTTACTTTCTTCATCCCATCTTTTCTGCCATTCTTTCTTCAGTCTTTGTTTAATGATACTTTTTGCCTCTGATTTACTTGTTTTTACTGTGAAGTTGATCTGAGTTTGAGTTGCCTTCTTTGCCATCTTATCTGCTGTCTCATTTCCTTTTATCCCAATGTGTGCTGGTACCCATAAAAATGTTATTGTTAATCCCATTCTTTGTGTACTAAATAACTAATAACTAAGGAGTGCCAGTGCCAAGGAGTGCGAAGGAGTGCCAAGGTGTGGGAAGGTGTGGGAAGATGTGGGAAGGAGTGCGAAGGAGTGCAAAGGTGTGGGAAGGTGTGGGAAGGAGTGCGAAGGATCCCTTTTTTACTATATTTTTTCCCCTTGTCCCAAACGTAGAAAAATATGTTTATAGTAAATGGAGCTTATTTATGTAGCGTTTTCCAGCCCCCTATGAGGGGCCCCAAAGCTCTTTACAATACCAACCATCCACCCATTCATACACACATTCATACACCGGTAGCGGCAGACCCATGCAAGGCGCCATCCAGTCCTACCGGGAGCAACTCGGGGTTAAGTGTCTTGCCCGGGGACACAACGACACATGGGGAACCAGGATTCGAACCTCCAACCTTCCGATTGGGGACGACTGCCATTACCACTACGCCACGGCCGCCCCACGGCCGCTTAATCTGTCCTAACCACATTTATTTTATTAAAATCAATTATATGTTAAATTATATGTTAAAATAAATATGTGAAATGAACCTGCATTATTTGTCTATTTAATATAAACTGCACAGTAGGTATGTTTATGTAGTATTCAGCCTTGGAAAAAAATACAATGTAGAAAATGTTAATGAACTATTGGTTTAAAGAAATTGTATTAGGACAATGGAGTCTGTTCAAAGTTAAACAGAACCTGTATAAAAAATAGAATGATTAATACTTTGAGTGGGCATGCTGATCAAAGAAACAGATTTGTCTTAATTCAAGTTAGTTTGTTATCTTGAAACAAGATTTTTCACATTTTACAAACCTCACGACAACTGCAAATGTTAATGAAATGTCAAAAAAGCTTGTTTCAAATAAGAAATGACTCAAAACAAGATATTTTCA
>JBBPBX010063204.1:0-16630 GCA_038048925.1 Garcialebias charrua | reverse complement strand
TAGGTATATATATTTATAGAAATTTACTGCAAAGCCATGAATATTCTAAGTCTTTTATACATATGTATTTTGTTGCTGTGTTCTGTCATGTTCTTTGCAGGTTTACAGACAGCGGTCAGGTGTATTTTTTTCTCCGGGTGCTCCGGTTTCCTCCCACAGACCAAAAACATGCATGTTAGGCTGATTGGTGACTCTAAATTGACCCTGGGTGTGAGTGAAACAGGTCCCTCTTGAAAATGAGTCCCCGTGGCTCAACGAGGCTAGCCTGTATAAATAAAGGTTGAATGAATGAAAAAAAAAATGCCTTGTGCTCTCTTTGTGTATATTTATTATATTTTGTAGTCATACTTTCCATCTTTCCTTTCTTTCTATCCTATTTAAAAAAAATCATAATGGTGTGAAGAGGATGGCTGTAAGGTGAGAAGGGAGGCCATCTATAAAAGGGGGGAAAAAAAGAAAAAAGAAAGAAATCTAAAATATATAAAACAGAATAAGTGGTGCCACACATATCCCCCTGTGCTTCAAAGTCCCAACCATTACCATCATAAGCCACAAAATTAGTTCAATAAGCTCCACCTGTGGGTATCTAAGTGTAGCTATAGAAACAGAAAATAGGCCGACCACGTTGGAGAACATGTCCCCCCTCTGTTTTTATTTTCCCGTCTTCCCTTCATGTCCGGTCTGCCTGCTCCAAGCTGCTTGCTGCTAATTTTAGACTCACAAATGGATTTTTAAACAGAAAATCTCAGTTGGACACAACAAGTTTTGCTGCACGTTTTTCCTGCGTTAAATAAAGCCACGTGAGGTTAGTGGCCATATGAGTAAGCTAAAATTACAGAGCTGACTTATTCCACCTCTGTGAGACTATTGGAGCTGCCTTCAGTTTTGATCACAGCCAACAGGAAGGTATGATAAATGACGAACGCAAGCGATGACCTGTCCTGCATATTTCAATTCAGTTTATTTATATAGTGCCAAGTCACAACAGAAGTCATCTCAGGGCACTGAACAGATCCATTCATGTATATAAAAAAACAAGTTACTATTTATCTGAGGAGCATAATCACTGCAAATAAGTGAAAACCTGAGTACGAACCTTGAAAATGCCATTTAAATCTGCCCAAAGAGTTGAAAAACAGAACAATTTGCAGTAAACTAACGAAAGTAATTTACATGATTTGTCAGGAGGGGACAATGATTTGTTGTTTTCCTGATGAACCGCTCTGCCTGTAACATCCAGTTGATATGCAATAACTTTAAGACCTATAACACAAAGTGAAAGTACGATAGAGCAACCTTGTGATGTTTAATCCAAGATGCAACTGAATGAAAACTGTCTTTGTCCCGAAGATTGCAAAATATTAATACACCTAAGAAACAAGATCTGCAGAAATGTTCCAATCGATCGATGTAACAACACAGAAAATGGAAAAAAATTGGGGTTTATTGTGTGTTCTTGAAGTAAACAGAATTTGTTAATTTAGTGATGGCAAGAACTCTGTTTATTGCTGTGTGTTTGCCCGAACACAAACAGTTCAATTCTACAACAACAAAAATATCTACTAAATCTTGTTCATCACCCCAACTCGAACCTGACTTAAATACCGGTACACTCTGTATGTACAGAGCTGTAAACAAAAAAACAAAAGCACTTTTTCTATCCATTTAGCATTATTTAATGTTTGTTGTGACAGCCATTTGTCAAAGAGCAGTTTCACATCTGCAATACACAAACAGCATGTACTCTTGCTACTCTATACAACTAGAGAGACAAAATTCTAACTTTCAAATTGTGCTGTGTTCTTAGAAACATTTGAAATCATATTTAGATCACACAATTTCTGACAGCCAAGTCATCTCCTCTCGGTTAGGGATAACAAATCATACAAGACAAACTGGTTAGTCCACTTAAGGTGTGTAGTGCTTGGTGGGGAAACAGTTTGCTGGAACTCCTCTGACTGATGATGCCCTCCAGATGGAGTGTGAAACGTTTCTATAAAAAAGAAGCTGTCCAGATGACCCAACTGAGAATTATTGGATTTGGTACCTGGATTATTGAGCATGAACTTTCTTGCATACAAGACAATCTTTGGTCATTTTGAGCTTAGATTTATAAAATTTTGTAAGTAAGTAAGTAAGTAAGTAAGTAAACTTTATTTATATAGCACCTTTCACAGACATAAAATCACAAAGTGCTTTACAAAAAGGAATACACATAATAAAATCATAAACTCTCAACATGCTGTACAAAAAGGTTACACATGATAAACTCTAAAATCGATAAGCACAATTAACCATAAGCCTGTTTGAAAAGATAAGTCTTAAGACTTTTTTTAAATGCATCAGTTGACTCGGAGCCACACATTGATAGAAGGAGAGCATTCCAGAGCCTCGGTGCCACCACTTGAAAAACTCTATCACCACATGTTTTAAATGAGTTCAAGGAACTGACAGCAATAACTGATTGGAAGACCAGAGTTCTAGACTGACAGAGTGGCTTCAAAAGATCCAAAATAAACTTTTAATTATAATTATACATAATAATTAATACAATTTACTAGAAGTCTCTTTCCCCTGTTGCTGTAAACCAATTAAAAACATTCCAAATTGTCCTAAATGCCTGACAATGGCAACATACAAAATATTGACTTCACCCTGAACATTATATATTAGTAATGAAATGTCTATGACAAGTTCTTTGTTTTTGTTCCTTGTGTCAGTTTCGCTGAATGAAACCAAATTTTATTGAGACAAATCGACTGAAATTAAATCTGGTGAACTATTAAATCCCTTTAGTTGGCAGCTCAGAACACCACATACAGAACACCATGGACTTTGTGGAGAAGGTGAAGGGTGTCATCATGGAGACTGATGAAACAATGGTCTCTTTTGATGTCACATCACTCTTTACGTGCATCCTGTTGATGAAGCAGTAGAGGTGGTCTGTTTAAGGTTAAAATCAGACACCACTCTGAACAGCAGGACCACACTTTCCACAGAGCAACTGTGTCAACTCTTGAAACTGTGCCTGCAGTCAACCTACTTCACATATGGGGAGCAATATTATAGGCAGAAACATGGGTGTGCTATGGGGTCTCCAGTTTCTCCTATTGTTGCCAACCTGTACATGGAGGAGGTAGAAAAGAGAGCCTTGACATCCTTTACGGGGAGACCACCAAGTCATTGGTTCAGGTATGTTGATGACACCTGGGTTAAAATTAAATCTCAGGAAGTCCAACATTTCACTGATCACATCAACTCTGTGGATAAATATATCAAGTTCACACGAGAAGATGTAAAAAATGGCAGGTTGGCTTTCTTGGACTGTGAGGTCTCAGTTTCTGATAGAGGAAATTTGCAAACTGATGTGTACCGCAAACCCACCCACACAGACCAGTATTTACAGTTCGACTCCCATCACCCTCTGGAGCACAAGTTAGGAGTCATCAGGACTCTGTACCACAGAGCAGACAGCGTCCCCACTAACTCAGCAGCCAGACAGAAGGAGAAATCACACACAAAACAGGCTCTAGGGAAATGTGGATATCCTAACTGGGCCTTCCTGAAAGCAGAGAAGAAACCCAAACAGGACTCCAGCCAGCCATCAGGTGAAAAGAAGGAACCCAGACCCAGACCAGTGGTCATTCCGTATGTTGCGGGAGTTTCAGAGACATTGAGACGTTTATTCTCTAAACACAACGTCCCAGTGGCTTTTAAACCCCAAAATACATTACGGCAAAGACTGGTTCATCCCAAAGATCCAGTCCCCCGGCACAAACAGAGTAATATTGTGTATGCTGTTCAGTGTCAGGAGGGCTGTGATCAGTCTTATATCGGGGAAACTAAACAGCCACTGGCCAAAAGGATGGCCCAGCACAGAAGATCAACATCATCAGGTCAGGACTCTGCGGTCTACACTCATCTCCAGGCCAGCGGTCACTCTTTCAAGGATGAAGATGTTCACATCCTTGATAGAGAGGAACGATGGTTTGAGAGAGGAGTAAAGGAGGCCATCTTTGTGAAAAGAAACCGTCCATCATTAAACAGGGGTGGAGGCCTCCGGGTTCAACTGTCCCCCTCTTACAATGCTGTTATTGCTAGTATCACTCAGCCCTCTGTGAATAGCAAACAACCATCAGGGTGCTAATGATCCATTGTTAGGCTGATGGCCCTCCTTGATCATGTGAGCAGCTGGTTTCAGGCTGTCATCAGCCAACTGGTTGTGCAACACTGTGGGAGGGTGCTATTTATAAGACTGAGCTGAACACAGCAACTCAGACTGAGGAAGTCTTTCGGACGAAAGACGAAACGTTTCTACATTTTTTTTGCTTTGTTTTGTTTTATTTTTTGAATGTCCAGAGGACCAGACTTAGCTTTTTTAGATATTAAAAAAACAAAAAAATAAAATAAAAATGTTTGTTCAACAAGTGATTTGCAGTTAGTTCAACCAACCAACCAATTTTAGTTCAAAACCAAGACGTTGAATCAGTTTGAAAATATATTGGCCCAACAAATCCATCCATCCATCCATCCATCTTCTTCCGCTTATCCGGGGTCGGGTCGCGGGGGTAGCAGCCTAAGTAGGGAGGCCCAGACTTCCCTCTCCCCAGCCACTTGGAGCAGCTCCTCCGGGGGAATCCCAAGGCGTTCCCAGGCCAGCCGAGAAACATAGTCCCTCCAGCGCGTCCTGGGTCTTCCTCTGGGTCTCCTCCCGGTGGGACATGCCCGGAACACCTCACCAGGGAGGCGTCCAGGAGGCATCCTAACCAGATGCCCGAGCCACCTCAACTGGCTCCTCTCGATGTGGAGAAGCAGCGGCTCTACTCCGAGTCCCTCCCGGATGACTGAGCTTCTCACCCTATCTCTAAGGGAGAGTCCAGCCACCCTGCGGAGAAAACTCATTTCAGCCGCTTGTATCCGAGATCTTGTTCTTTCGGTCATAACCCAAAGCTCATGACCATAGATGAGGGTGGGAACGTAGATCGATCGGTAAATTGAGAGCTTTGCCTTTTGACTCAGCTCTCTCTTCACCACGACAGACCGGTACAGCGCCCGCTTCACTGCGGACGCTGCACCTATCCGCCTATCGATCTCACGCTCCAGTTTTCCCTCATTCGTGAACAAGATCCCGAGATACTTAAACTCCTCCACTTGGGGCAGGACCTCCTCCCCGACCCGGAGAGGGCATGCTACCCTTTTCCGGCTCAAGACCATGGCCTCGGATTTGGAGGAACTGATCCTCATCCCGGCCGCATCACACTCGGCTGCAAACCGCTCCAGTGAAAGTTGTAAATCACGAACTGATGAAGCCAGTAGGACCACATCATCTGCAAAAAACAGAGAAGCGATTCTAAGGTCACCAAAACGGATCCTCTCAACACCTTGGCTGCGCCTAGAAATTCTGTCCATAAAAGTTATGAACAGAATCGGTGACAAAGGGCAACCTTGGCGGAGTCCAACTCAACAAACAGACACGTAATAATTTTGAAACGAAATCTGTATAATTAATTTTTTTTAATTCAACCAACTAACTGCATTAAGAAGAAGTGGCATGGCAACTAAAAACAATCAAATATTTAAAAGCCTCAGTAGTTTTAGCCGTAGTTTTGCTCTGCCAAAGACTAAGGCGACAGTTGATCATTTCGTCTTATTGAACCAACTAGACTATATTGGTATTTTGGGACAGCCACTAACATATTTTCATATTTATCTTTCAAATAGGTTGCATCAAGTGAAGGTTGACTTTTGTTGACTTTTTGGATGAGCATAATATCCTGGAGGTTTTTCAGTCTGGCTTCAAAACTGAAAGTTATGCACCATAACTCATGTTCCCTGAAGGAAGGGAACGAGGTGCAACATATCACTATGGGAAATTGCGCCCGCGCAGTTTTACCTGAAGGAATACAATCACGCCTTTACGGCAGGGGCGTCAGCGTCGCGCCAGAGGCCACGCCCTCTGGGTACTTAAGCCGCTGACGCCCATCCATCGATCTCCAGAATGCACTTCACCGAGCTTTCAGCATTGAAAGGGCCAGGTATGTTGCACCTCGTTCCCTTCCTTCAGGGAACATGAGTTATGGTGCATAACTTTCAGTTCCCTTATCAGTCTTGTCACTCGGTGCAACATATCACTATGGGAACGTAATTCATTCACGCCCTTGAAATGCTCGGCAAAATGCATGTGGAAACATCCACCTTGAACGGCAGCTGCTCTCTTCAAGGTATTGCAGAGAGCACAGTCCGGGAAGAAGAAATACCCCACATAGAAAAACATCAGCTTGATGTTACCACTGGGCACATAGATGAAAAACCCAACTAGGGGCAGCATAAGCATACTCCACTAGTTTGATCACTCATCCTTTTATGTTACAAAGGACACGACTGACAAGTGTAGCCCATCCTGATGTCGGAGACCCGTTAAAGGAGAGAGGAACCCCTCCATTGAACGTCTCCTAAGCGAACATAAACACCAAGGGACACCCTTGTGTATGTTGTTGCCATTTGTTTTTGGATAAAGCAATCAGAGCCTTAGGCCCTCAGCCAGTTCCCTTCAGAGGCCAGGCTGAGAGCCGCCACAACTCCGGACATGGGTGTAGAAGCTGTCCACGTGCCTGAGTCAACAGGTCCCTGTGAGGAAGCAATTGCCATGGTATCCCTGATAACATTGAGATCAAATCCGGGAACCACGGTTGCTGCGGCCACCTGGGGGCTATCATTATCAGGGAGAGGGATCCCTGACGTACGCGTTCCAGTGTCACCTCGATCAGAGGGACAGGTGGAAAAGCATAGTACAGCACCTCTGCTGGCCAGTTATGTGCCAGAGCGTCCGTTCCCAACGGTGATCTGATGAAGCATCTCTGCTCAGGTAATTCAGATTACCAGTACTGTTTTAAAAGTACTTCATATTGTTAAAATGGTTCTTTTGTTTTTAAGAAAATACTTGAAGAACCAGTTGTGTGGGGGTTTGTTCTAATGTTGTAATTAGCTCCGCCATTTAGCTCCACTTATTAGACGTGTTGGCGCTGCTCTAAACATCCCGTGAGGCACTGTTGGAGCGAATGCTCCACCTCCCTCGGATGTTCCAGGAGTCAGGGCTAGCACTGAGGGATTTTGTCTGCCCCTCTCCCTCCGCCACCCACCAGACAGTCTGGGGGGAAGGCTTTAGCGCTGCCCTACACATCCTGCGAGGCACTGTTGGAGTGAACGCTCCACCTCCTCCGGGGTGTCTCTCCTACGCCGATGACCGCTCCGTTAGCAGCCGCAATGGAGACTGCCCGCAGACAGCAGCACCAGTAGCAGCAGCCCCGCAGATGGCCGACCTCAAAGAAATGACTCGTTGCGGGGAGCGTGTGTGATGAGGTAAACATAAAAAAAAAAAATGTTCGAAATATTTTTTCTCTCATGTTTTCGGGCTTGTCTGTGGGGTCGAATAACACCACAGCCGCACGTACACAAATACTTCCCACCACAGACAGACTAGCCTACGACAGTCGGGTGTCCACGAGTTAAAGCAGCTCAAACAAGGTAACAATAAATAAATGTTTCATGTTTGGTGAACCTGTTACGATGCAGTCAGAGCCGAGTAAAAACCATAGCTCGCTGCCTCTCAAAATTAAACGACACTGGCCCAACTTCAACGCTACCCAGCAGAAAACACAAAGATAATTAAACATCCAGTCGCCATGTTTATTTAACCTCGTGCTACGCAGACGAAGCCGTGTAAAAACCACAGCTCGTTGCCTCTCATAAAATTAAATGACGCTGGCCCAACCTCAGCACTGCCCAGCAGAAAACACGAAAAGGTAATTAAACATCCAGACGCCATGTTTATTAAACCTTGTGCTGCACAGACGAAGCCGTGTAAAAACCGTAGCTCGCTGCTTCACATTGAGTCACGTGACGCTAGCTCTGCTCACGCGCAGACCAGCGGAGCTCTGTTACCGTCTCATCACGTGTTTAACTGGCGTTCCACGTACATGAATGACGCCACCTCTCAAAAGTGCCAAACGAGGTAACAAAAGACTAAACACACAAAATGAACGAGCACCACCGCTTAAAAAAGACGAGCAGTCCTAAACGGGAGCAACGCACCACCAGAGCGCGTGCTTGTTGCCACAACAAACGTGACGACGTCAGACGTAGGGACGAAACACGTCACTGACTTAGTAAGCCAGCCCACTTTAGGGCAAGGGCCCCATGGGTTACCAGGGTAACGGAGGGAGGCCCCATCGATTGGCTGACGCACATGACGCGCACGAGACAACAAGACCTCGCGCTCCCACTGAGCAAGAGGTACGAGAGCAGTGGAAGAAAAAATGCAGCTTGGACAAATGGCTGGTCTTTCATAAGAAAGGGTTATGCGCTCCAGTTCGCTGCAAAACCACCACCGTTCAGGGGGATCCTGAAAACAGTGTTATCAGACCCAAAACAAAACTCTTTCCTGCTGTCAGAAATTCAGGAAATGCTGACAAAGGGAGTGATCTCCAAGGTGGCAGAGGGAGAACAGAACAAAGGGTTCTATTCTCATTATTTTCTCGTCCCCAAGAAAAAAGGGGGCTCGAGACCTGTTTGGGATTTGTCGGTTTTCAACAAATCCATTATGGTGAGAGATTTTCACATGCTCACAATAAAACAGTTGCTAAGGAATGCTCATAAGGGGGACTGGTTCACATCCCTGGATCTGAAGGATGCTTACTGGCACGTCAGCATCATCCCACAGCACAGGAAATACCTGAGGTTTTCCTTCCAGGAGAACCAATTTGAGTTCAACAGACTGGTCTTCGGCTACTCGCTCGCGCCCAGAACTTTTTCAAAGTGTGTGCAAGCGGTAGTACGCCCACTTTGCTCAGCAGGGATGCGGATTCTTTTTTACTTAGACGATCTGCTCATTTTAAGCAGGTCGAGAGAGGAGGCAGCAGCCCAGACTAGAGTGTTAGCAGAGCACCTGCTGGATCTGGGGTTCACTGTAAACTGGATGAAAAGCTTAGTCATCCCAGCCCAATCCATTGTTTACCTGGAGGTAGAACTGGATTCACGCTTGATGAGAGCGCGCCTGTCAGAGCAGAGGATAGCCGATCTGTCTGCACAGCTGAAGCGCGTCCAACCGGGGAAGGTGGTGACGGCAGTAACAGTTATGCAGCTATTAGGCCTGATGGCAACCACCCATGTTGTGATAAATTTGGGTATATTACACATAAGATTGATCCAACGTTGGTTTGCCAGCCTGCATGTGGACCTGGTGTGCCAGAAGCGCAGGATGGTGCTGGTTCCCTCATCCGTGAAAGTAGACCTACGTCACTGGGGAAACACCCGCATCCTGAAGGAGGGTGTCTCCATGACCACACTTACGTCTCACATCCCAGTGTTCACAGACACTTCTCTAATGGGATGGGGGGAGACGTGTCTGTCCCAATCTGTGGGAGGAAGGTGGCCAAACCATATCCACCTCCACATAAACGTTCTGGAGCTAATGACAGTCCAGAAAGTATTACAGCACTTTACTCCTCTGGTTCAACAGCAACATGTACTGGTGCACACTGACAACCAGGTGGTAGCATCGTACATCAATCGTCAGGGGGGATCTCGTTCAGCTCAGTTGTTGCACGTTGCCAGGCTGCTTTGGGCTCACCAGAACCTGCTCTCATTGAAAGCAATGTACATCCATGGGGTGTTGAACGTGGGAGCGGACATCATGTCGAGAGGAGGGCCACGTCACAGGGACTGGTCCCTCCACTCAGACATAATAAATCAGATCTGGGCCAGGTTCGGTCATGCATAAATAGACCTTTTTACAGCCCGGAACAACACTCAGTGTCCACTCTGGTGCTCACTGAACCCCAAGGACAATCCTCCTCTGGGAGTGGACGCTTTTGCGCACAGATGGTGGTCAGAAAAGAAGTTATATGCTTTTCCACCAGTACCACTCATACCATGGGTGTTGGAGCGAGTCCGGGAAAAGAAACTATCACTCATCCTCGGGGCTCCAGAGCGCAAATATGATCCTTGGTTCCCAGACATGCAGCGGCTGGTAGTGGACAGTCCCTTGCAACTACCATGGAGAGAAGATGCACTCCTCCAAGCGGGAGGGGCGATCAGGCACTTCCCAGAGATAGGCTAACGCTTTTGGGCCTGGAAGCTGAGCGGCGCCGCCTAACAAATTTAGGCCTCACCCCAGCTGTAGTCCAGACAATTCAGGACACTCGAGCTTCATCCAGAATGTAGTGATACAGGCCCTCTGTCTTGACCTTCAAGTACACCTCTCTGCATCTCTTTGAAACTCTAAGTGTTACACTTTCTTGAAGCTCTCAAGGAAACAAGTGACACTATTAATTTTACAATTATTTTGAATTAATGGACACTAATTAATCAGATTGAACTTTCTCTTTAATGTGTGTTAATTCAGAATTGATCTACAGTATATTTTGTCATTTAATGATGATCTGTTACTTGCATGAGTTTGACCCTTCTGCTGGTTTATTTCTGCAGAGCAAGCAGGCTTCAATATCATGGCACAGTTCAGGGTAAACTTTTAACTTGCAACTTCCTTCTCTGTTTTGTCTGTGAAAGTTAGCCATAATATTCTCTGTGCTCACAAGCAGTCCATCTGGCCGCTTATGTAAACAGTTTTCCTGTTGTCCTTCAGAGACCATTCTGCCTATCGGATGAAAACTCCATCCGTTGTTTTGTTAAACCAGCCAATAGTTATTGAGGAGGTGGTGGAGACCCCGCCTCCCATATAAAGGTCAATTTCCTGCATTTTCTTTAGTGTGAAAGGAGAGAACTTGCTACCAACTGGTTTTTCTCCTCTAGAAGAAGCTGGAGACGTTCCGGTCATTGTGTCAATTAGACCCACGTTTCAGCTGGTGTTACAGTAAAGCTTACTGTAACCCACTCACTCAACTTCTGGAAGAATTTGTTTTCTGAAGTTTTATTTTGAAAATCAGTCAGCGCGCTTGACCTTTGTTTCCTGCCGGGAGAAGCGAGTTTCCTCGTATCGTGGAATCAGCCACACACGCTGAAGTTCCAACTGGACGGCCGGTGGACAAAACCATCCACGTGTTTCCAGATACTTCTCAACTCTTATCTCCAAGAGACGAACCGTCAACAAGGTAACGAGTCGTGGTGTGTCTGAGCGTGCGGGAGCCCAGTTTCTGCTCGTGTGGGAAAAAGGTGTCACCCTCTGGTTCAAAGTAATCAACTTCGGTTAACTTAGCTTTCATTTCTCAAATCTTCCTCCTATTTCTTCTTTTCATAAGCTATTAATCTGTCAAGTAATGTGCCAACAGTAAAGTTCCTAACTGTCTGTTTGTTTTAATTTGAATTCTTGTCAACGTAGTTATTAAATCAGAGCTAATATCGATACAAATGTTTAATGTAATTGTATGATTATTTCAATAAAAGGTCTATTTTTTGGTAGACCAACATAAGTTGAAGTCTCTCGTGAAATTACATTTTTCCTAATTACAGTAAAAGCAATTTAATACCGGAAAAAGGATGAACTCGCGAATTGGTGGCAAGTTTGTGCAGATAAAGTCTGCTCAGACCTGCGCATCTAAAATATAGGTAATTCAGTAAACTGACCAGTAAGTCCTATATCTCTACAATAATGGTGGCCCAGTAAGTGTTTAAATACCTTACCTCCCATTATATTACTACAACAACAATGCTTTATGCGTCTAAGTGGGTAGTTTTTCAGCGGTGGTGCAGGGAAAAAGACATTAAGGCCATAGCATGTGACATCGGCTGTGTGTTGTCATTTTTACAACTGCTGTTAAAGAGAGAACTAGCCTTCAGCACCATAAAAGTATATGCGGCGGCTATTTCATCGTGTCATGAGGGGTTTGGTGACAGGATGTGATTCAATCATCCTCTGATGAAACGTTTCCTGAAGGGCGTTAGACGCCATAGACCCATGAAGCGTGACCTCACCCCCCAGTGGGATCTGACATTAGTTCTAGGCGCTTTAGCCATAGCTCCCTTTGAACCTTTAGAGGAGGTGTCAATGAAGTTTTTGTCCATTAAAACTGCTCTCCTGTTAGCACTCACATCTGCAAAAAGGGTGAGTGACCTTTGTGGACTTTCTGTGGCTCCCTCTTGTTTACAAATTAAACCTGATAGTAGCTCAGCAACTTTGAGGCCTAATCCGACTTTCATACCAAAGTCTATCACCAGCAGTTTTAGATCAAGGACAATAACACTGAGTGGGTTCCATCTCCCTCCTCATGCATCAGAGAAGGAAGCTAGGTCACATTTATTGTGCCTGGTCAGAGCACTCAGATGTTATGTGGTACGTACAGCAGGTGTGCGTCACTCTCAAAACCTGTTTGTCCATTATAGGGACAATTCTGCTAGTCTCTGTCCTTGTAGCGCCTCTCTCACTGGCTATGTGAGGCCATAGCAGAGGCCTACAAAGCTGCTGGAAAAGAGCCTCCTACAACTCTGCGGGCACATTCCACACGAGCGATGGCTTCCTCCACAGCTCTGCATGGTGGGAGGTCGGTCAGCGACATTTGTTTAGCGGCGGCATGGAGCTTGCCCTGTTCTTTCATCCGTTTCTATTTACGGGATGTTTCTACTTTTTCTATTACTCATTCAGTACTGGGAGTCCTGGATAAGTAGTTGGAGAATACCTCCTAATGTGTTTGGTTATCCCACACCTGCTTAATGGAAGTCAGGAAGTGGAAAATGTTCACCATCAGTATCAGAGATTGTTTACTGTGGTTTTTTGAATGTTGTTCTAACTGTTCTCTGTACATAGTTTATGTAACAGTTCAGTTTGTACCCTATTGAAGGGTGGCAGCCAAAGAGTGTTCTCTCTCTGACGGTGCTGTAAAAAAAAAAAAAAAATCAATGTTGATACACGCTGCACAGCAGCAGGGCATGCATGGAGGCTGTATCAAAGGCCTGCAGGCCCTTCCTCCAACCCACCACCTGCCCTTCCTCAATGCTCCCAGATACGGGGTATGTTTATGCATGAGGGAGGATGTGCTTATTGTGATTGGGTGAGCAGATGCTCTACATTGGTTAGGATCCAGTGTGGCATGGACCATATCCTGCTACGCCCTTTATTCCAATAAGTGGAGCTAAAGGGCAGAGCTAATTACGACAATAGAACGTTGGTTACGTATTGTAACCCCAGATTCTATGAGTAATTAGCGGAGCTCTTTAGCTATTGGGCCACCCTGTATCCCAAATGGCTGAACGATTAGCTATTTTGGAGGAGCGGTCATCGGCGTAGGAGAGACACCCCGGAGGAGGTGGAGCGTTCACTCCAACAGTGCCTCGCGGGATGTGTAGGGCAGCGCTAAAGCCTTCCCGCCAGACCGTCCGGTGGGTGGCGAAGGGAGAGGGGCAGACAAAATCCCTCAGCGCTAGCCCTGGCTCCTGGAACATCCGAGGGAGGTGGAGCATTCGCTCCAACAGTGCCTCACGGGATGTTTAGAGCGGCGCCAACACGTCTAATAAGCGGAGCTAAAGGGCTCCGCTAATTACTCATAGAATATGGGGTTACAATACGTAACCAACGATTTTATTTTACACTACAAAGCACTTATTTTAACTGTTTACTTTCATTTCTAAGAAAACACTTGAACAGTACAGGGTGTACATAGAGCTGAAAACCCAATTGTTATATTATTTTGTTAACCTGTATTTTGTAATGAAGAAAAAACTTGAAGTATAGTATGTCAACCAGTCATGTTCTGTTGAGGTGATGTAAGCATAAATTCGTAGATCTAAACTTAAACCAACCAAACAAACAATAGTTACTTTCTCTGGTAACTAATTACTTTTATAGGTGAGTAATTCAGTTACTAACTCAGTTACTTTTTGGGAGAAGTAACTAGTAACTATAATTAATTACTTTTTTAAAGTAACGTTCCCAACACTGGTGGTACTGCACTGAGCTTGTATAGGTCCTATCTGGCAGACAGAACCATGTGTGTCATCGTAGCTGGTTCTGATCCTCCATTGTTCCTCTGTGTTTTGGGGTTCCACAGGGCTCTATTTTAGGTCCCCTGCTTTTTTCCCTATGCCTGCTTCCATTGGGATCAATCCTTAGAAAACATGGGGTCATTGTTCACTGTTACACTGATGATAGTCAGATCTATATGCCACTAAAAAAAAAGATGCCCCCTCGATTAGGCCACTTCTGTTGTGTCTTGATGACATTAAAGCCTGGATGTCTTTAAACTTCTTAAATTTCAATAAAAATAAAACAGAAGTGATGGTGTTTGGTCCTAGTGGCTCTTGTGAACCTTGCCCTGTTGATCTGGGTCCTCTGGCACCACATGGAAAGAAAACAGTTTCTAACGTGGGTTTTAAAATGGACAGTGATTTTAAATTAGAGTCCCAGATTGGAGTAGTGGTCAAGACCAGTTTTTATCACCTCAGACAGCTGGCTAAGGTAAAGCCCATCCTTACAAAACAGCAGCTGGAAACAGTAATTCCTGCCTTCATCACCTCTCGGCTGGATTAAGCCCGAGATACACTCGAGCGTCCTCACGATACGCCTATACGCAGCGTACGTACGCTGTGGCAAAAGCGTAGCCCCGCGTAGCCCCTCAGGGCACGTACGCGCAAAAGTATTTTTTTACTACGCATACGCGATGCGCGGTGTCTGAACATAAACTTCCCCGGCGCCGGACTGTTTTGTATGTTACACAAATTAAATAAATTCCCCTTCTTTATCGCTGATCGGGCCTTTTCTTTTGTTTTTTTGCCTAAAGTCAAGTAACCGCTTCTTCCTCCGTTCACTCGATGATTGAAATGAATGAATTCAGGTCCTACCTGGGTGCGCGATGTTTTAAATATCCCTGGTGGGCTGTGTGCTGCAGGAAAAGCACTCCCTGTTATTATTTTTATTTCTGAGAGAACTTTTTACAACATATATAGTAGAAACACCGCATGAACACCGCCGCGGTCTTCAAGGCGCTACATGAGCTGGCTGTCAATCATTTCAGTAGGCGTGTCAGCAAGTAACCAATCAGCGAGCTCAGTTGAGTCCCCTCCGTGTGCAGCTGCTCATATTACAACAAGGAGAACGCGAGCGTTTGAAAGCTGATAGTTTCTGACATATGCTGAAGCATATCAGCAAAACACATGCGCACAAAATGCACGCGTAGAGTGGCGTACCTGAGGACGCATGAGTGTATCTCAGGCTTTACTGTAACGCTCTTTACCTTGGTGTCATCCAGTCCTCCCGCAGACATCTCCAGTTGGTCTAGAATGCTGCTGCTTGGCTTTTAACTAGAGTTCATAAGAGCAGTGCTGGGCAACGCTAATTAAAAAATTAGTTCCAAAATTTCTAAAACGCTTATTCATTTTTTTAGGTCCACAATTTCAAAAGCACAAATGTCTTGTGAAAATTAGGGGAAGCTAATCTAATCCGCTATTTATATATTTCTATATTATATATATATATATATATATATATATATATATATATATATATATTATATATATATATATATATATATATATTTATATATAGCCGGCAGCGTTATCAATATTTGCACTACACTGCCAACTGAAAAGTAACAAAAATGATCCTAAAAGGATGAAATTACAAAAATCAAAGGATTTATTTAATACTTTACGTACATATATTCTATTCGGCCACGAAATTAACAAAAAATAGAATGATCTTTTAATCCCTAAAACCACGTTTAAATCTCAAATACACGGGTGTGTCGCCACCGCATTTATACATAAAAGTAACCCAAATACATGAAACTAACGACTCGCCGTCGAATGGTCGACACAAAACACACAATAAAATCATCCGGCCACGTTAATTTGGCTTGAAACAGCGGGGTTCTCTACGGATTTATCCATTAGTAACCCAGCACTACCAACAGGCAGACACAGAGTTAGCGTCTATAGGTAGTCAACAGATTTAATGAAAAGTAACTAAAATACATAAAAATAACGACTCACCGTCAAATGGTCGACACAAAACACACAATAAAATCATCCGGCCACGTTAATTTGGCTTGAAACAGCGGGGTTCTCTACGGATTTATCCATTAGTAACCCAGCACTACCAACAGGCAGACACAGAGTTAGCGTCTATAGGTAGTCAACAGATTTAATGAAAAGTAACTAAAATACATAAAAATAACGACTCACCGTCAAATGGTCGACACAAAACAATAAAATCCTCCGGCCGCGTTAATTTGGCTTGAAACAGCGGGGTTCTCTACGGATTTATCCAAGTACCCAGCACAAACAGTAGCCACAGAATTAGCCCCCGAGTTCACCTCTGAGTGACCCGGAAGATGTCAAGATGGAATAGTCCATTTTTAGTAGGGGGATAAAGAAATCGACCGTTTTTTAATTGCGTATTTAATGATCGTTTTCATCGTAACTATAATTATTTTTATGTTAAATGTACATTAACAAGCAGGATCAATGTTAGTGATGTAGGTGACTGCACGGGGCGAGGCGGGGCCGGGGCCACTGCTGAAATGGGACCCCCAGGCATTTACCTACATGGTAGATCCGAGTCTGTTCTCAGCTCTGCCCCCCTCCCCCTCACACCCTTCCTCCTCTCTGCTGTTTACGGTGGGGAAAAAGGTAAAACAAGCAGCATAAGAGCTTGTAAATAAGTTTATTGGTTTTTACTGATAGA
>JBBPBX010063201.1:7500-20599 GCA_038048925.1 Garcialebias charrua | reverse complement strand
GAAGCTGCGGAGCTCAGACGTGCAAGAGCTAACATGCTAAAAGACGAAGACAGGCTTGACCAGCTCAAAGTAAGAAAATTTTTTTTTTTATCCAAATGTATGTGTTTTTTGATAATTATGTACTACACTGTGTTAGGATAGGCAAAGTGCTTGGTAACTGTACAGTAATGTACATGTACGTGTAGGCTCAAGTGGTCCCCGACTTACGTCAAAATCCGGTTACGAACGGCCCGTAGGACCGGAACTCGTTCGTAAGTCGCGGAGTCCCTGTATTATTATTTTAACGTTTTTATAGAATTGTAACAATCAAATGATAGAAAAATCAATAGCAAATATTGAAAAAAGTATTTTTATGGTTTTAGTACTTAAAAAAATAAATAATCAGGAGCCACTAAATATTTTTTAAATAGCAGCTCAATAATTTTCCCGCTTTACTTAAATAAGATTAATATATTGCTGAGACGAGCTGGTCTGAGTAGCCCGGTCCTCACCTCCTTCTACAGGTGTGCAGTGGAGAGCATCCTGTGCTCCAGCATCAACGTGTGGCATGGAGGCTGCACAGCTGCAGAAAGAAAAGCTCTACAGAGAGTGGTGAAGGCTGCACAGAAGATGTTGGAGTCAGCCTCCCCACCATCACAGACATTTACACCTCCAGATGCAGGAAGAAGGCCACCTGTATCATGAAAGACCCCACTCACCCTGCACACACACTTTTTGCCCCACTCCCCTCAGGAAGGAGGTTGAGGAGCATTAAGTGTAGAACCACTAGACTGAGGAACAGCTTCTACCCTGAGGCTGTTAGACTCATGAATAAATAAATAATAAGAATAATCACTGCAAAATATCACATCATGCTGATGCTGATCTGTTTTCTTGTTGCTGTGTTCATCTGTGACCATTTGCTCATACAGACTCATGTTCGTGCGGCTGTCTGTTTGTAATGATTTTGTTTTTCTATTACATTAGTGCTTAGTGTATTTCTAGTTGATGTTTTTCTTAGTCAATCCTAGATGTTATTACTGTTTTTCTCTTACATTTTGTTGTTGAATGTAACTGGGACCCTGTGTACATAATCTCGTTTCATCACATGTACCACATGCGGTGCAAATGACAATAAAGATTCTCTGACTCTGACTCTCTGACTCTGAATATATATATATTTTTAAAGAACATCAAAAAAGTTCCAGTTGACTTTAAAAAAACTCTTAGAGGTATTTTATTTTAAAAAGGGCACGAAGAGCTTTAACGATGCAGCTAATATTTCTCCCACTCAAACCCACACAAATGGCTGTTACAGATGAAGTCAGTAAAGTTTAATAAACTGCCCTGGAAAAGTCATTTGAGAGCACAATAAAAACATTTCTATTGTAACAGCCTCTAACATGAGTAAACATGAGGTAAGCCCTTTAAAGTCGACTCAGTTTGAATCTACTAGTAAATTGAAACTGAATGAAGCATTAAAGAGAAATTAATCTCAGAACTGGTTTTAGAGTTTTTTTCTTCAGGAAAACTGATACAAGTTAGGAATGAACATATTTTTCATTTGCTGTAAAAGTTCCTGAGGATCCAACAGGAAAATGTTTGCATACACTACAGTTGAACTACGTGCAGCTTTTACAGTACCGTATTTTTTTGGCGTATAAGTCACAGTTTTTTTTCCTAATTAGCAAGTCCTGCAACTTATACGGCAAAGCGACGTATTTATGGATATTTCCCCATATTTTTAGACTAATTTTTGGCTGAGATATGACCATTTCCATTCATTCTGATGGAAAAAATGGAGCAGTACCACTTTCAGTCACTAGGGATGCTAAAGGGCCCTCTAGGCTTTTGACGACTACCGGTGTACCTGTAGGCATACCCCATTATTTGTTTATTCCAGACCTGCTAAAATCCCATCAGCCCGCGCCATAAACGTCACATTGAGTAGGAGTAAAGAGAGGACAACACAACAACAACAATCGAGAAAATGCAGCCAAAGAGAAAGTCATATTCTGCTAATTTGAAGCTGCAGGTGATAAAGTTTGCAGCTGAACAAGGAAACCGTGCAGCCGATTGCAGGTTCAGGGTGAGCGAAAAGCTCGTTAGAGACTAGAGGAAGGCGGAGGTCACCCTAACGGCCATGAAGCGGTCGAAGAGGGCAAAGCATGGCGAGGTGGCCAGCTCTGGAGGAAAAGGTGAAGACGTGGGTGTTGGAGGAGCGATCTTCTGGCAGAGGGCTGTCCACGGTGCAGCTACGTCTCCACGCCATGGCGGTTGCCAAGGAGCTGGACATCACATTGCGGGTGGACCGTCGTGGTGTTTCAGATTTATGCGCTGGAACCGTCTCTCCATCAGAGCCTCCATGTGCCTAAAGCTGCCGGCAGATTTTACTAAAAAGGTGGAGAGTTTCCGCGCCTTTGTGGACAGGCAGGTACAGGAGCACAGCGTCTCGCCTGACCACATTATTAATATGGATGAAGTTCCATTAACGTTTGACATCCCCATGGGACGGAGTGTGGCGCAGAAAGGAGAAAAAAGTGTAACCATCCTTACCACGGGTCACGAGAAGTCCCACTTCATTGTGGTGGTGGCATGCTGCGCAGATGGGTCAAAGCTGCCACCCATGGTGATATTTAAGCGTAAAACAATGCCAAAGGAGGAGTTTCCCCAACGCGTGGTTGTGACGGTTAATGAGAAGGGGTGGATGGACACAGACATGATGAGCGTGTGGCTCACAACGTGTTACACCAGTGTTCCCCAAACCACGGCCCGCATCCGGCCCGCCCCCACATTTGGTCCGGCCCCTAGAACAATAGTTTTTTTTTTTTTTTTTAACAAATGAATACATGTACAGTACTGTACGGTCACCAAGTACTTAGCCTATCCTAACACAGTTTTTAAAGATGAAGGAGTAAGTTGAATTGTCTCCCTTTCACATAAAGGGAGCTATATAGACTAAATTCAAAGTCTATTTGCCTCATCTGTAATTCGAGCATCACCTGGCGTGGATGGAGAGTTCTGGAGTCTGCTCTCAGAAGAAAAGTATCCTTACATCCGAAGATGTGCTTTGAACTTAACAGCACTTTTTGGATCTACCTACCTGTGTGAGTCTGCTTTTTCACACATGAAAATCATCAAGTCCAAAACCAGATCCACAATGACTGATGATCATCTGGAGACCTGCCTGCGCCTCCCAACCACCTCATACTGCCCCGCGCCTCCTCCTCTCAGTGTCAGAAGTGCCACTAAGGTAGAGACACATTTATTTTATACAGCTTGCACCAGATGACACCATCCTGCTGCACAGAGCAGCTGCCTAGTTTTGATATTTAGGTTTTATTGAGGTTTGAAATAGTTGTTGGAGATTTGTAAATCTGCACCTTTGTAAGTCACTTTTTGTAAATAGTTAGTGTAAATGAGGGAGTTTTATATTGTTCAGTTCATTGTTTATTCGTTTCTTTAAAAAATATGGTGTGCTTTTCAAATATTGCGTCATTTTACTTTGATAAAATACTTTAATTAAATAAAACTAGCAACACATTACGTTCTGTTTTATTTACTTTAAAGAAGTGAGGAGTAGGGAGATGAAAAATTTTGTTTTTTGATACTGAGACTGGACGAGTAGCTCTCGGCAAACTGCCGACTTCAAAAGTAACTCTTGGTTCAAAAAAGGTTGGGCACCCCTGATTTAGGCACTCCTGCAATCGTCACACTTTTTCCTGTTAAAAACTGACTCCGGCCCCCCACCAGAGAAGGGAAAAGTTATGTGGCCCTCACAGGAAAAAGTTTGGGGACCACTGTGTTACACGAAGCGGCCAGATGGATTTTTTAGAGCAAAAAAAGCCCTGCTGGTGATGGACAGCATGCGCGTGCAAATCACACTGCAATTTAAAGATAAAATTAAAGCGTTTAACTCCATTCCTGCCATCATCCCGGGAGGCTTGAAAAAAGTGCTTCAGCCTCTGGACATTTCTGTCAACCGGAGCTTCAAAGCAGCTCTGCGCTGCCTTTGGGAGGAGTGGATGGTGGACGGAGAACGTAGCTTCACGGCTACAGGACGGATGCGCCACGCAACGTTCCAGCAGGTCTTCGGATGGATCGATAAAGCATGGACCTCAGTCACCAAAGAAACCATCCAGTCGAGGTTCAGAAAGGCTGGGATCTTAGCTGGAGCTAGAGCTGGAGCTGAGGCGGAGCAGGACTCCGACAGTCCAGGGGAGGATTAGTTTTTTTTAAAACTAATTTTCATATCCTGCGACTTATGGGGCAAAGCGACATATTTAGGGATTTTTTCCCATATTGTTAGACCCATTTTTGGCTGAGATATGACCGTTTCCATTCATTCTGACGAAAAAAATCGGAGCAGTACCACTTTCGGCTGCTAGGGGCGTAGTACCACTTTGGCCGCTAGGGTCCACCGACCGTTCCCAGCTCATGTGTCCGTCAAAAGCCTCCTCTGCTCGGACTCACTCTGTCGCAGCACGGCCTCCTGCTCCCTGGAGGTCTGAACTACTGTTACCTCAGTGTTTGTTAGCAAAATAGCTCAAGAACCACAGGACAGATTTTGATGAAACTTACAGAAAGTGATCACTGGATGGACATTTATAATGAGTTAGCTTTAGGAGATGTTTGAGCGAAAATTCGATTTATTTATAATTTATTTTCGCAGCGCGCGCGACTGTTTAGAAGACCATCAAAGCGAAACAATTTAAATCCAGCTGATTTGACGATTACGTGCATTTATTAAGGAAAAGTTAAGCTCAGAAACACTTTTACTATAATGTCAGCAAGCAAATATTTTTTTAGGTGTTAATCTTGTTAGATTTTAAAGAAATGAAGCGTATCCGCTCACTGCGTGTGCACGCTTCGTAGCACCGACGTAGAAAACTATTTTTTTTAATTCAGCTGATTTGAACATTACGTGCATTTATTAAGGAAAAGTTCAGCTCAGACACATCTTTGCTATAATTTTCAGCAAACAAATAATTGTTTTTAAATGTTAATCTTGTTAAAGTCCTACCATGTACGTTCCTGTGGCCATTTGCGGTGACGCGTAACATACGCGACGCGTCAGCGGTGACGCATAATAGATGCGACGTATACGGAGGTGCGACAAGTTTATGGATTTTTCCACTTTATCGGACATAATTGGACTAATGCAACATATAGGGCGGAGCGACTTAAAGGGCGGAAAGTACGGTAATCTTGTTAAAGTCCTTCCGTGCACGCTCCTGTGGCCATTTGGCAGCCAATCCATTTTTGGCATAACACCGGTCCACATTTCCGGGTTGTCAGCGGTGACGCGTAACATACGCAACGCGTCAGCGGTGATGCATAATAGATGCGACTTATACGGCGGTGCAACATGTTTATGGATTTTTCCACTTTATTGGACATAATTGGACTGATGCGACATGTACGGCAGAAGATACGGTACTCCTTTGTGGTACAACAAAGAGAAAATCACTGTAATGCCATGTTATGTGACATCTGTGCTGCTGCTGATCCATGCTGCTGATCTCATCTGCTCACTACAGACTCATGTTGGGGTTGCTGTTTAATACACCATGTTATTTTACATTATTAGTGTTTAGTTTATATCTTAGATCCATGTATACTGTTTCTTTTTATACTTTTTTTTGCCATTTGTTGGGTGCAACTGGGACCTTGAGTACACAGTTTCATCCCACCTCATGTAATAAAGATACTTGAACTTAAACTTTAAATAAGAAAAAAATAAAAAATCTGCAGCCCAGCTGCTGACCTGAGACCAGTATAAGCCAGTGGATGTCTTCATACAGGTCATCTAGGACTTTGTGGTCCGTTGATCTCAGATCAGATGAGGCCATTAGGTGCTGCTGGGTTCTCTGGAGTTGGCCATGCAGTCTGTTGACCCGGTCCTCCAGCAGGCTGCACATAAGGCCAAAAGAAAAACAAAATCTCAGTGAACAAAAACTTATTCTGAATTCACACACCAGTAAACCTAAAAATGATCATAAGGTGAATCTGTTTAATGGTAGTTTGTGACTGTAGCTCTTGTTGTACCAGTAAAAGTGCAGCCTTATATTGTGATGGCCTAAATACCGGTAACCTAAAGACCTGTGTGTGTCAAATAATTTAATAGAGTTTACCTTGTGAGTAGTGGGATACAGTGATCTACAGCCACACGTCCCAACATGCCAACACTTGACAGCTGATCTGAGAACAGTTCTCTGTCATCCTCCTGCAGCTCATTGATCTCCTCTTCACCGTGAGAGGAAATGCCATTCACTGACTGATGAATTAGTGAGAGTGGTTCATCATTTTATAAAATCCAAAAAAGAGATGCAAAAGAAATGATGACCAGTCCATAATAATGAGAAAAGGCTTGTAAAGTCTCACCAGATTACGAGTACCATCAGGAGCAGCCAGGTGACACTGGATGTACGAGTTGAACACCTGGATCGCTGGCTGCACGAAGCAGCCACGGGGAAAGTGCTCTTCGTCCTGCACGAGTGTGAGCCACGACTCCAGCAGCTTGTCGTAGGCCTCCATGTAAACCATGTCATCTTTATCCAGCTGATGAAGAAGGGGGGAAAGCAAACAATAAAGTGATTCAGAGTGCCGGTAACAACATTACCCGTCAGCTCCCTGCTGGAGCATCTACTGTATGTGATCAGGCATGTCAAAGTCAAAGTTTCTTTTATATCCCCTTTCATAAGACAGCTCGGTCCGGACCTGATGCGTGTTCAAGCCTCCAACGAGCATTCATAAAAAACAGGAACGCGGATTGCCGAGTTAATTTTACTCGCCTCTGATCCGCCGCTGAACCGCAACAGTTCATAGTGTCAGGCCTGGATCCGCGCTCAGAGTACAGATGACATCAGTGTGCGACCGCAGGATTAATCAGGCAGATTTATTAACAAGGGAATATTAAAAATGTTTCGCTTTTTTCCCCCCTCTCTCTCTCTAGCAGTGGCGCTGTGTGTGTGTGTGTGAGTTTGATTAGGTTCTATTTGGGGTCTTCAACACGTTTACACACCAGGTGTGTGTGTGTGTGTGAGTTTGATTAGGTTCTATTTGGGGTCTTCAACACGTTTACACACCAGGTGTGTGTGTGTGTGTGTGTGTGTGTGTGTGTGCGCTGTAGGGAGACGTCAGGGGGTTGTACATTTATTACTGAGGAAATATTAAAAATGACACGATACGACTACTTGTAAAAGTTAGTTTAGCTTTTTTTCCTCTCTCTGAGCAACGGAGGGAGGTGGTGCTGTCTGTCTGTGCGCGCGTGCTGATCAGCAGCCAGCTGTACATTTATTTATTACTGAGGAAATATTAAAAATGACACGACAACTTGTACACATCTGACATCTGTCCCACAATAAATACGTCGCGGTCCTGTTCAGCTCAGCTCCATGCCTCTTTTGGAGCCGCGCTCCGGCTTCATATATGAACACGTTTCTGTGAGCGGGACCTGCCCGCCTTCACCTGTTGTCTTATGAATGACCCGAGGAGGGTTAAAGCCGGACTGGTCTGTGCGGGAATAGCGCGGGTTTGACTTACGGGGCGGCCGTGGCGTAGTAGTAATGGCAGTCGTCCCCCGATCGGAAAGTTGGCGGTTCGAATCCCGGTTCTCCACACCATGTGTCGTTGTGTCCTTGGGCAAGACACTTAACCCCAAGTTGCTCCCGGTAGGACTGGAAAGCACCTTGCATGGTAGTCTGCCGCTACCGGTGTATGAATGTGTGTAGCATTCAATGTGTGTAGCGCTTTGAGATTTTCAGTAATGAAAAGCGCGTTATAAATTGAATTCATTATTATTATTATTATTATGAAAGGGGCTTATTTGTCATATGCACGACATGTGGTACATGGGGTTGAAGGAAACTGTATACTCAAGGTCCTAGTTACATCTAACAAAAGTATAAATTGTGAAAGAAAAAATAATAAGATCTAAGATATGAACTAAGAAATATGCTAAACTAATACAATAAGCACTAGAAGTACAAAAACAATACGCCGAAAAACAGCAGCACAAACATGAGTCTGTGTGAGCAGATGAGCACGACTGAACATAGCAACATGAAATAAATCAGCAGCATGAAACAGATCAGCAGCATGAGATCAGCAGCACATATCAACAATCAAAGTGGCATTGCAGTGATTTTTTTTTCACAGTGATTATCCTGGTTAGATATTCATGAGTCTAACAGCCTCAGGGTAGAAGCTGTTCCTCAGTCTAGTGGTTCTACACTTAATGCTCCTCAACCTCCTTCCTGAGGGGAGTGGGGCAAAAAGTGTGTGTGCTGGGTGAGTGGGGTCCTTCATGATGCAGGTGGCTCTCTTCCTGCATCTGGAGGTGTAAATGTCTGTGATGGTGGGGAGACTGACTCCAACATCTTCTGTGCAGCCTTCACCACTCTCTGCAGAGCTTTTCTTTCTGCAGCTGTGCAGCCTCCATGCCACACGTTGATGCTGGAGCACAGGATGCTCTCCACTGCACACCTGTAGAAGGAGGTGAGGACTGAACTTCTCAGACCAGCTCGTCTCAGCCGTCTGAGGAAGTAGAGTCTCTGATGACCTTTCTTGATCAGGCTGGTGGTGTTGTTGCCCCAGCTGAGGTTGTCATTCAGGTGCACACCCAAGTACTTGTAGCTAGAGACAAGGCCGGATTAACCATATGGGCAACTGGGCAAGTGCCCAGGGGCCCACAATCACTAAGAGCCCAGGGTAGTGAGGGCACAAACAAAATATCTGGTTATCTTCTGCTTTACTTGGAGCCCTGCACTGCACAGAGAGACTGCTGCGCTTCTAGCCCCGCCTCCTCCCAGCGTGGCTGCTGCAGCTCTCTCTCTTTTTTTAAGGGGACGTTTACACGGCACGTATTTTGAGTTAAACTGCACCTTTCTCTCTGCGGTTCTGCCGATCGTTTACACAACACCACTGGCCCCTCTCTTTGAATCCGAAGGTTTCTGAATCCACCTTCCAGAGTGGACGTTTTTCGCTGAACCCCCGTTGATAACATAAACATCTCCTGCTGAGCTTTTGTTTGAACCACATGCACGCGCGGACAGCCAGCATTTCTATCAACAACAATGGCGGCGGACACATCACTTTCTTAACTACGACTGATGGAACATATTTTGAGTCTCATATTTAATTAATCTACACCTGAATCTAACTGCATCTGTGTTGGAAGAGACACCAGTCAGATCCAGTTCTAATATCACTGTTTATTGAACGAGGGAGGCGGATATTTCACATGACATGCTGCACTATAACATACTAAATGTGCTAAATAATAACAGTTTAACAGTAATAAACAATATTTATGTTAGTGTGGGAGATATATAAAGTTATCTGAGCTAAATGAAGTGATCTGGACTCAAGTTACGTCATTTAAACGATGCGTAACATGCTGCATGTTATTAAAGTTGAAAATGAAGACACCAGGTTTAGTTTGTATTTATTTATTCAGCACCACAAACTGTATGTCACAAACACTGAGAATTAAATTGAACACTATTAAAAACACGTTAACCGAACTGTAACTACGTTAATTAACTGGACTCTGCTCTGGTTTCATACTAAATACTGGTCCCTCTGTTTTCATACTGGATACTGGTCCCATCAGAACTGGTCCATTTGGTAGAAGGACAGCTTCTCGACCTCGCAGGAAAAAAATAAAAATAAAAACTCGGTTGTTGTGTGATCGAAGCAAACACAAAGAAACATTATTAAGAACGTTGATTTACCTGCTGTGAATCAGCTGATTTTCACAGACTAAAGTCCGACATCGTTGACTCGGTTCTGGTCCACTCAGCGACTGGTGTGGAGCTTGTTAGATGAAGCGAGTCACGCTTGGCGTCAAATCTGTCGACTCTTATCCAAATTCCAGCTTTAACTTGTCAAGTTGTTGTTAGCTGAACTTTTAGCCCAGAAGAAAGCAGCAGACTGAGGAAACACGCATATGCATTAGGTGAAGCTACAAAATTCACAGCGCCATCTAATGACCCGGCATGGTAACTACAGCAGATTCAGGAGGGCGGGGGGGATTCCTGCGGTTGCATGTAAACACAGAATTCGTCTGTGTCAACGCAGATCTTTTCCTCTAATTAACATACAAAAAAAAACTAAGTTCCACCCCATCGTGTCCGTTTAAACAAGGCCTAAGTCAGATCCTCGACGACGCGACCTGTCAATCAATCCAGAAGGCATGTAAGTAACTGACCAATCGACAAACTCAATTTGTCCCGAAGGTAAATGCTCCTTACCTGCTGACAAGCTCATCAGGTTTTTTTCCTTGAGAAACTTATTGTTTTAATGAAAACAATACATTTGTATCTGTTGTGAGATGATTCTAGCAGCTTTGCAGTTTTTTAACAATAGTATGACACAATAATTCATAAAACAGGAAGGACTTATTAGCCCTCCTCTTACTACAATGAATGTGGTACTTTGCTATTAAGTATGACTACAGTATATTTATGACATCAGAGAAAGCTGAGCTTCAGTTATCCACATAAAGTAAAATGGCATAAGCATCAAAAGAAGGAATGTTCATCTTGAGATTAATTCAATTTCTGATGTCTGACCAAAGACTTTGTATTGGCATTTAAAAAAATGCTCGATGGATTTTTTCATTCAACCTTTATTTATACAGGCTAGCCTCGTTGAGTCACGGGGACTCATTTACAAGAGGGACCTGTCTCACTCACACCAAACAACCATCCACTCTCACACTCACACCTAGGGTCAATTTAGAGTCACCAATCAGCCTAACAAGCATGTTTTTGGTCTGTGGGAGGAAACCGGAGTACCCGGAGGAAACCCACGCATGCACGGGGAGAACATGCAAACTCCACCCAGAAAGGCCCCGGACCGGGATTTGAACCGGCAACCTTCTCGCTGACAGGCAGCAGCTCTACCAGTTGTGCCACCGTGCTGCCCATGGATTAATCTTCTGATTTAAACAGGCACACAAATCAACATCAAATTTAAATCAATCATTAAAAAGAGGTGGAGGCCTCCGTGTTCAACTATCCCCCTCTTACAATGCTGTTATTGCTAGTATCACTCAGCCACTTGTGAATAGCAAACAACCATCAGGGTGCTAACGATCCATTGTTAGTCTGATGGTTCTCCTTGATCATGTGAGCAGCTAGTTTTGGCTGTCAGCGGCAAACTGGTTGATCCACTATGATGCTGAATCCTCACCAAACGCTTTTCGCGCAGCCGAAGCAGCCACTTTACATTGAAAGTCTATGTGGCCGCGCATCTTGGAGCAGCGGGGCGTGACGCGGCGCGTCTTCAGCATTTCAAGCAGCGCAGCAGCACCCGGCAGTCCCTTTTCACGCACGCGCGCAGCCGAGCAGCAGGAAGCCAGAATATTCTTGCTTCTGCTGCTCGTAGCGTCGCAGCAACCACTCGGGAGAGACTCTGCTATGTGATGACGCAACGACGACGGGACTTTCTGTGGACTAAACCAGCCTCCGGTAGGAAAACCTGGCATTTTTAAAGTTGCTGCTGTCCACTCGAGCGTACATCACCCCAAACATTAAAAAAAACGTTTTAATCTCAACATAGACTTTCAGAGCTGCAGTTCGGCTCGTAGAAAACCCACTCAAGTGTTAACGAGGCTCACGTACAGCTGATTTTATCTGCTTAGTGTACATAAAAACAACACAGATCTGACCGGGAAGGGAGCCACACGCTCCTCCCACTGCGCGTCTGCAGACATGTTCGGTGGGGACAGACATCTGTTGACAAGCAGCAAACACAGAGCATTGGGAGCATTTTGATGCGTTTGGTGAGGATGAGGCATGAAGAGGGTGCTATTTATAAGACTGAGGTGAATACAGTACAGCACATCAGACTGAAGCAGTCTTTCGGAGGAAAGACGAAACGTTTCTACAAATTATTTATTTATTTATTTATTTTTTGGTTTGTTTTTTTGAATGTCCAGAGGACCAGAATTAACTTTTTTTTTTTAAATAGATTTTTCTACCTGGATTATTGCATGCATCAGGATATCAAATTTAAATCTTAATGATTCTCCTTCACTTTAGGAGATTTAGGCCATTTGACAAATTTAGAACGAGCAGAAGTCATTATGGTTTTATGATTTAAATTGGGAGGTTTCTTGAAGAAATCTTTGTTATAATCAGTAAATCCTTTTTAATAATAATAATAATAATTAATTCAATTTATAACGCACTTTTCATTACTGAAAATCTCAAAGTGCTACACATATATTGAATGCTACACACATTCATAAACCGGTGGCGGCAGACTACCATGCAAGGTGCTTTCCAGTCCTACCGGTTTTTCACAAACATTCATTGATCATCTTGTTGCATTTGAAGTCAACTAAGTTACAATCATTTAATTTTAATGTGGGCATCAAATCGTCACCTTTCAATATATGATATATTTAATTAACTGAATCAGCTGTTGGTCAGGCTACATTTTGTTGTGCCATTAACTCTAAAATAGTTATTGAATCAAGTGTTTACTTGTGTAGGTAAAACTAGATGTTTAACAACCATTAAAATACACCAGAATGCAGGAAATGACATCTACTTTAGTCAAAGTTTTCTGGGGGAGGAACCCCCAGACCCCCAACCATCAGTGCCCCTCCCCCCCCCCACACACACACACACACACATTACAAATGCTTCTGACACCAATGGCCAAAACGTTGCTAAACAAGTACAGATATGGGGTCATACGTTGCTAAAAGTGTGTTCAACTTAACTCAGTCTTGATTTGTGTCAAAAAGAGAACATAGTAGCATTTATAGTTCTATGAGCATTTGGATATTTATACATAAAAATACACTTGATAGTTAGAATTTTAAGTATACTGTATTTATTGTATAGAATTAGCCACACACCTGGGTCTGGACTAGAACTTTTAATTATTTAATCTTTTTTACAAAGTATTTTAAAAGTATTTATATATACAAATGGAAACAAATAAACTGTTTTTTTAATTTGTAAATGTGTCTCAGATGTTCTAAAAATTTCCTATGGTCTACGAACCGGTGTGCCTTGTAAATTTCATAGTTTTAATGAGAAACACTCGGTACCACCACATTTGGCGTTGCTGGAAGGATTCCTGTGTGTGTATATATATA
>JBBPBX010063200.1:0-11996 GCA_038048925.1 Garcialebias charrua | reverse complement strand
AGTAGTGTAGATATAAAAACTAGTGTAAATGTAAACAGTAGTAATAAATGTAAACAGTAGTAATGAATGTAAACGGTATTATTAAATGTAAACGGTGAATGTAAACAGTAGTAATAAATGTAAACAGTGAATGTAAAGAGTAGTATAAATTCGTTTTGTTGGAGTTGTGCCATAATTTTTGCCACAATTTTGTCTGGGTGTTTAGTTCATAGAAGTGGGTCAGCCTATGGTTGGGTTTATATTTTTTATATAACGTTGTCTGATTTTAAACAGTGGACAGCTGTGTTATTGTGAAATAAACTGTTTAAAGTTTGTAGTGTTGTCACTGTTACTGTATTAATACTGATCTGTGTTCTGATATGTCCTTGTCAAGGCAAAACTTCATATGAAATGAATTAAACTCCAGAAGAGCTCAGTGAAGCTGCAGATGGAGGAGCAGGGACCAGCGGCAAAAAACTACAAATACACCGTCAATGTTGCTCAGGTAGTACCATATAAAACAATTTCTTCATGCACAAACAGAAAGGTAGTAGTCATCTGTTACAGAACAGGTCAGAGCTGAATAAAAACCAGCTGGAAAAAGTAAATTTAAAGTATTAAATAGGACTTCCTTGTTTTGTCATATTTTTAATGTGTCACACAAAACTCTGTCTAATACCTGTGTCTTTTTCTCTTCAAGGGATGGAGGTGACAAGCTCATAACAGAAGGACGTTATCTGACAGAGGCTTTGATATTAGACTGTGTGAGAGTCAAGGTTCTTTATTGTCATTCACATCACATGTTGTACGTGAGGTGGAACGAAACTGTGTACACAGGGTCCCATTTACAGCCAACAAAAGTATAAATGAATGATGTGCTGAGGTTAAAATCCCATCATTCACTAAAGGGAGATTTCCACTTGATACTAATGATTTTGAAAACACATGAGCACACCTTAGAATTCATGTGGAAAGTATCACTGGTTGCATGAGAAACAAATATAAAATGTTACATAGAACTACACCAGTTAACTATACTGGTGCTTACATGTGAAAGTGAAGAGGAGACACTTCTTCAGATTGTGTGTGTGCTGCAGTTTAGTGAACATGTAGGACTGGAAAGCACCTTGCATGGTAGTCTGCCGCTACCGGTGTATGAATGTGTGTAGCATTCAATGTGTGTAACACTTTGAGATTTTCACTAATGAAAAGTGCGTTATAAATTGAATTCATTATTATTATTATTATTACATGTGTTCTAGTGTGGTTGTAATCTAATGCTAACAAAACCTGCACATGCTGCTACTGATGTATGTAAAATGTATACTGGAGAAAAAAATAAATATTTGCTGGACTCGTTGTTTTGAAATATTTTTACAGTTGAATAATAACAAGTGGTTGTTTTTTCTCATTTAATAAAAATTAATGTGGTAAACATTTATGAAACATTTACTTCAGCACTAACATGTAAACATGATGAAATTGATCACATTTGTAGTAAACATTTGATGTATTAACAAATTTCATTAACAGGGATTAACCTGTCCAAATAAAAGTTGAATGAATGAATTTCAGGTAAGAAATAAACATAAAATGAAACAGATCCATTTTGAAGTAAACATTTGATGTAATTAAACATTTCTAGTAACAATGTGATGAACATTGTGTAAGTTAATACATTTTATAGAAAAATTGCTACACAAAAATGTGCAAATATAAGTGAACAGCATGATTTACATAATTATGTATCCCTTGAAGCTGGAGAACAAACTGAGAAATATCTTTAGGAAGCTTCATGCTTTCTGCAGACGTCCAGCCATGTCTGGGTCCACACAAGGTCACAGTGGTTTGATTGTGCACCTGTACATGTGGACGATGCTTCTTCAGGTGAACTCTCCTGCCTCCACAGCCGCTGGATGCTGCATGTCTTGTATTTGTGAGGGAACTTTCTCCAGGCAGCAGCGATCACACTGAGTCCATCAGGAGATGCTCCATGTTCAGGAGTTGGATTTTGTACTGCTAGCTGTATTTTTAATGCATCACCCTCATGACTCAGAGAGCAGAACCTGTGAACACACAATTAAAATGGTGAATGAAAAGACAGAAACATTTGTCTATAATATACAGTATTTTCTGGTGTATAGGTCGCACCTGTGTATAGGTCGCATTGTCCAATTATCACCAATAGATTGGAAAAATCCCTAGATAGGTCGCACTGGTGTATAGGTCGCACCTACGTTTAGCTCTGCTGCAAATGTCTGCCACAGGAGCGCACAGCAAGGCTTTTAAGAAGATTAACACTTAAAAACAATTATTTGTTTGATAAAAATTATAGCAAATATATGTCTGAGCTGAACTTTTCCTTAATAAATGAACGTAATTGTGAAATGAGCTGGATTAAAAAAATTGTTTCACCTAAAGTGATAACAAGCCATATATATGTCGCACCTGAGTATAGGTCGCAGGCCTTGAAAAAACCATAAAAAGGTGCGACCTATACGGTATATGCATCTTAATACATATTATATATAAAGTAATCTAATCAAGATTTGAAGTCTACATGTCATTAGACTAGCTCAAGTCATTAAAAATAAGGTAATTTTCTACTTGGAGCTTTGTAAATCAGTTAAAATACTATAAAAAATTAAGTGTTCACAAGTTTTAATACTAATAGCATACAGAAGGTTGATTGATTCTGAAAGACATGTATAATTTATGTAAAATTAATGAGCCAACAACGTACCTTCAATGTATTTACAATCTGGGGGCTTTAAAAATGTCCAAATCATCTACCCAGCTGTTCATAGATTGGACCAGCTCTCCCAGTGAATTGTAATTATAAAAATTATTTGTGGTGTAAACACTGACACAGACCAGGTCTGCTAAAATGACTGGGAATGTCAGTGGAGGCAAGTATTACTCCGGGTCTCTGCTCCATTTATTTATTTATTTCAAACGGGCAACATTTCCAATTATACCGATTTTTTCCATGTAGTTTTTTTTTCTCACCTGGGAGAAGCTTATTAGGATACAGTCCACTTTATTTTGCCTGCTTTTCAGAATCGTGACGGAAGATACAGCGCGAAAACAATGGAAAATCTCCTGAATTTCTTTTATTTTTTATGAGGGCAACAAAGATGGCGGTCGAGACCGGAACGCCCCGACACGTTCCGACACTCCCCCACACAGTGACGTGTGCTCCAAAGCTCTATCTAGGGTGCACGGAGGAGGAGTCAAGGGCCTTGCTCAAGGGCCTAGAGTGGGGGGAAAATGAGGGTGGGGGCAGGTGTGGGTGCTTCACCTTTTCCACCCACATTTTGATGTTGTCGGTACCAGGAGTTGAACCAGCAATCTTCTGATCACAGGCCCATCTTCTCTAACCTCTGCGCCACCACTCCCTGCAGCTTTAGTTTATGTACCTACAAAAATCCCCTGGCACTGATCACAGAAAATTAATGAAAATAACTGAGGTCCAAACTTGTCGCTCAAGATTAAAATCAAGTTTAATTATTTAGTTTCGTTTTTAAGATGCCCAGTGCTTCTCTTTGTTAGACTCACCATTTTATTGTCTTGTTTATATGTTTGTTTGCTGTGTTAATAAATGTTAAGAATCAGCTGGTGAAAGTCATCTTTATTGATTATTATTTTTTATTCATTAAAACAAGCAGACATGGACCCTTTTCACTTTTAAATTGTATTTTGAACTGCTTCTTTGTTGGCTTGCACATGCATCTGTTTTTTCTCAACAGGCTGGAGCATCAGGTTCAGGAAAAAGAGACATTAGAGAGGAGATTGTACTCACGTTTTGTCATGGTGTTAAATGAGAAGAAGGCCAAGATCAGAAGCCTGCAGAATGTACTGTCCGTCAGCTCCAACACACTGATAACCAGCAAGGAGATCATGAGAGAGTGCAAAGGTCTGCAGGCCGATTGTGAACTGTTTATATGAATTATAGTATCATTGAACTCATAACGCTGTGTTTGTCAGATATAACTTGTTAGATCTTCTGCTTAAAGCATTTCCAAATTTATTACATAATGTAGGTGAGTGATGTTACCTTTACTTGAAATTTACTTCAACTTTTTAATATTTGTGCAAAAAACAATAATATTATATAGAAGCCTATGTCTTTTGCTGCCTCTCAGCGAGCAGGTCCCTGGTTCAAATCCTGATCATGGGGACTTTCTGGGTGGAGTTTACATGTTCTCTCCGTGCATGCGTGGGTTTTCTCCGTGTACTCCGGTTTCCTCCCACAGTCCAAAAACATGCATGTTAGGCTGATTGGTAACTCTAAATTGTCCCTAGGTGTGAGTGAGAGCGTGAATGGTTGTTTGTCTCTATGTGGCCCTGTGATGGACTTGCGACCCGTCCAGGGTGTACCCCGCCCCTCACACAGTGATTGCTGGACATGGGCACCAACGACCCCCGTGACCCAAAATGGAAGAAGCGGGTAAAGATAATGGATGGATGGATGGATGGGTTTCAGAATGCAAAATCATGTTTAAGAATGGAAAAAGAAAACAAAAAATGATAATAGTCCTTTTCTGCTGTCTAATGTGCTGCCAGCAGACCATCCCATAGTTTGTGTGAGCAGTCATTAAATGTCTCCGAATGTTGAACTTGCTTTAATATAAAACTGTAAAATGCAGCCAACATATTTCTGTCTACAGCTAAACTTCTGCCACTTTTTCCATTGTGCATTTGCACAATACTGTACAAGGTTTGAAAATCATTTTGTGTAAACTTTCAGCTCCTTTTTTTATTTCAAATAAGTGCAGTTGTAAAGATAAACCAACACACTGTCATGTGTTGCAAAATGCATAAAGTCATTGTAATTATGGCCCATCAAAATAATGTCTGTTAATTTTATTGTTTAAAGCTGCATTTGAGGGCTTCGTCACATTGCAAGAAGCATTTAACTATTTTTCACATGACTCATTTTTTAAAACAAATTTAATTTAAATCCACCACAATTCATCTTTAGAGCCTCCACACACTTCTTCTGTCTTAAAGAAGTTCATAAAGTTAATCAAATGAGACTGCCAAGGATTACAAGTACAGTATTTTCTGCCGTACCTGTCGCACCGCATTATAAGTCACATCAGTCCAAATATGTCTAATAACATGGAAAAAGCCATAAATACGTTGCTTTGCCATATACCTCGCATCTATTATGTGTCACTGCTGACATGTTGCGTTTGTTACGCGTCACCACTGACAACCCGGAAATGTGGGCCTGTGTTGTGCCAAAAATCAACTGGCTGCCAAATGGCGGCTGCGGGGGCCTGCTTGGGAGGACTTTAACAAGAATTTAACAAGATTAACATTTAAAAACATTTATTTGTTTGCACGAAATTATAGCCAAGGTGTGTGTCGGTCCAATTTATTCTTAATAAATGCACTTTGACGGTCAAATCAGCTGCGTTTTCAACAGCTGATAAGCAGAAACATAAATGCGCAGAGGGCGATTCGCTGTGCAGTTCTTCGAAAATTAACAAGATAAACACCTAAAAACAATTAATTGTTAGCTCGACTTTATGGTAAAGGTGTGTCTCAGTTGTCTGAGAGGAGCTGTTAAAGGCTGGGTGATAAGAAAGAGCTTCCAAATGACTGGGCTACTACAGCAATAGTAATTAGAGAGACAGGTAGAAAGGTACTTGGTGTGTCATCTGGACAGAGAATGGATAAGGAAACCTGGTGGTGGAATATTGAAGTGCAGGACGCCGTTCATAGAAAGAGATTAGCCAAGAAGGAATATGACAGTGAGAGGACTGAAGAGAGGAGACGGTAATTAATTCAACCCTTATTTAGGCAAGTTAATCCCATTGAGTCTCAAGGACTAATTTACAAGAGAGACCTGGCCACAAACAAAGAACAATGAGAACAGCAACAGTAGATTTTCCTTGGACAATCAACAATAGACAATCATAAAAAAGACATACATTTTTTTAACAACTTAAAACAAAGATGTCAAAGTAGCAAAACAGACAGATTATAAGGCAAATGTAGAACATCAAAAACAGGAACATGTCTGCATTGGTTTTTGCCAGGATTCCAACAGAGAAGTCATTTAGAGAAGTTCGAATTTAGAGAAGTCAAGTCAAGGAATATAAGGAGATGGGATGTAGAACAAAGAGGGAAGTAGCCATGGCAAAGCAGAGGACGTACGATGAGTTGTTTGGGAGACTGGACACTAAAGAGGGAGGGAAGAACTTGTACCATTTGGCAAGACAGAGGGATCAGGCTGGAAAGTATAATAATAATAATAATAAAAAATTCAATTTATACCGCACTTTTCATTAATAAAAATCTCTAAGTGCTAAGTATGCAAAGTATGTGCAACAGGTTAGGCTTATTAAAGATAGGAATGGTAATTTTCTATCAAGTGAGGAGAGTGTGACGGGAAGATGGAAGAAAGTACTTTGAGGAGCTAATGAATGAAGAAAATGAAAGAGAAAGAAGAGTAGAGGTCATGGAAACTGTGGACAAGGAATTGGGAAAGATTAGTGAGGGTGAAGTCCGGAAAGCTCAGAAAAGAATGAAGAAGGGGAAGGCAGTAGGACCTGATGACATACCAGTGGAGGTTTGGAAATGTCTTGGAGAGGTGGCAGTGAGGTTTTTGACTCAAATATTTAATGGAATATTTGAGGGTGAGAAAATGCCTGAGGAATGGAGAAGAAGTGTGCTGGTGCCCATTTTTAAGAACAAGGGTGATGTACAGAGTTGTAGCAACTACAGGGGAATTAAGTTGATGAGCCACACGATGAAGATCTGGGAGAGAGTTGTGGAAGCAAGACTTAGACAAGAGGTGACTATCTGTGAGCAGCAGTATGGTTTCATGCCAAGAAAGAGCACCACAGATGCCATCTTTGCTTTGAGGATGTTGATAGAGAAGTACAGAGAGGGTCAGAAAGAACTCCATTGTGTATAATGATTATTATTATTCTATATTATATTTGTGGATTTAGAAAAAAGCATATGACAGAGTGCCAAGAAAGGAGGTGGGGTATTAGTGGCAGAAAAGTATGTTAGATTGGTACAGGACATGTATGAGGTCAGCAGGACAGTTGTGAGATGTACAGTAGGAGTGACAGATATAGCTTCAAGGTGGAGGTAGGATTGCATCAAAGATCAGCTCTGAGCCCCTTCTTGTTTGCTCTGGTGATGGACCGACTAACAGATGAGGTCAGGCAGGAATCCCCATGGACTATGATGTTTGCAGATGACATTGTGATCTGTGGTGAGAACAGGGAACAGGTGGAAGAGAACTTGGAGAGGTGGAGGTATGCACTTGAAAGAAGAGGAATGAAAGTCAGCTGTAGTAAGACAGAGTACATGTGTGTGAATGAGAGGGAGGCCAGTGGAACAGTGAGGCTACAAGGAGCAGAGGTCACAAAGGTGCAGGACTTCAAGTACTTGGGGTCCACTGTCCAGGAAAATGGGGAATGTGGTAAAGAGGTGAAAAAGAGAGTCCAGGCAGAATGGAGTGGATGGAGAAAAGTTTCAGGAGTGATTTGTGACAAAAAGGTGTCAGTAAATGTCAAAGGAAAAGTTTACAAGAGAGTGGTGAGATCAGCGAAATTGTATGGTCTGGAGACAGTGTTAAATGACAAAAATACAGGAGAAAGAACTGGAAGTAGCAGAAATGAAGATGTTGAGGTTCTCCTTAGGAGTGACAAGGATGGATAAGATTAGGAATGAGATAATCAGAGGTACAGCACATGTTGAACAACTGGGAGATAAAGTTAGGGAGGCCAGACTGAGATGGTTTGGACATGTCCAGAGGAGGGACAGTGGGTATATTGGTAGAAGGATGTTAGAAATGCAGCTGCCAGGAAAAAGACAGAGGAAGGCCAAAGAGGAGATATATGGATGCAGTTATGGTGTGATCACACCGAACAGCTTTTCAGCAGCAGGAGCGTCCAGTTTACATGCAAAGTCAATGGGGGACGCGCTTCCAGCCGCGTCTTGGCGTCGGGCGTCACGTCGCGTGCGTGTTGAGCGTGCTGGAAAGCGTTTTCCGTGCACGTGAACCGGCTTCAGCCTCCAAACCGCGCATTCAGCATGCTGAAGATTTCGCGGTTCAAACTTTCAAACGCCGCTCAACTCTACCTGATTGGTTGGTGTGTCAACCAATCAGGGAGAGTCGGGGGAGAAGAGAGGGGGTCAGGGGGAGAGTCCCTATGTGACGCGGAAACCAGTGACGCGGAAACGATTGCGCATGTGACGTATTGTTTGTGGGACACAGAAAAAACCCGCGGAGTCATGGACTATGGAAGAGAAACTCATTGTAGCTGTGTGTTCGCGACAAGGACGACCAGTCAAGTCTGCTCCACAGAGACAGAAATAAAAAGCTCCTCGCCTGGCGGAGTGCAGTGGACTCTGTATACCGGTAAGCTCATCCCACACACCCAGCAGCTGTTTCGCGTTCTGGCGTTCTGGTCCAAGTAGTCTGGACACCAAGTGCGTCCACTTGCGTGCGTGACGAGCTTTTTGGAAGTTGAAAAGCTGTTCGGTGTGATCACACCATCAGAGAGGACATGAAGGTAGATGGAGTGAGGACAGAGGATGCAGAGGACAGAGTGAGGTGGAGGAGGAAGACTTGCTGTGGCTACCCCTGGAGAGGGAAAAGTCGAAAGAAGAAGAAGAAGAAGAAGAAGAAGAAGAAGAGTGTGTCTCAGTTGAACTTTTAATTAATAAATGCACTTTAATGGTCAAATTTGCTGCATTTTGCCAGAACAGCACAGCAAAAAATGAAGCTGATTTGATGTTTGCTGCAGGCAAATGACAGTGTCAAACTATGGCAACCCAATTGTGTCATTAATAGCCGCTTTTACCTATTACATGATACAACGACATGCCATACTACTCGACTTCCATCTAGCAACTGAAAAGTGTAGTGTTCAATATTTTCAGTAAGAATGGATGAAAATGGTCATATCCCAGCCAAAAATGGGTTTATAAATATAGGGGAAAAACCTAAATGTGTTGCTTTGGTGTATAAGTTCCAAGGCATGCAAATTGTGCAAAAAACTGCGACTTATAGGGCGAAAAATACGGTTGGTTTTACAGAAAAGTCCTACTGATTCTTTTTCCTAATGGTAAAAAAATGATCTATTTTTGAAAATGTATGTCAATAAAACACTTTTTTGTGTGAATTTTTTTCTTAGCGATAATGACCCAACTCGAGGTGAGCCAGGCAGCCAGAACAAAGAGGAGCAGAGCATTCATTACATCCGTCCATCTCAGGAGGCAACCATCCTCACTGCAGGTCTGTTGAGCTACTTCCCCATTGAGTACAATTTTAACCTCCTCGTTTCTATTTGATTCTTCGCTGGTGTATCTCCTTTGAGAGTGTGTCCCCCACTCTGTGGGCTGGATCATCAGGCAGAGTTTTGGGAGGGGGCAGAGCTTGCGGCATTAATCTCTACCTGCTGAGGACGGTGACTGCTGGATGATTAGCGCCTTCAAATGCAGCCTCTAAAAGTTTCCAAACACAACTGAAAATGTAGCTAGATTTGTCACTAGTCGGTTTTTGAAGGGGAAAAAAAAAGAAGTCAAAAGAGGGGTCTGAAAACATGCTAAAGTAACTAAGTTGGCATCACTGTGAGTCTGCAAGTACAGCCTTAGCTCACCCAGTGACGTCAATTCATGGGTTAATGAGCGGCTGCATTTTGCTGACATCAGATCGTTTGCTTGGCTCAGCTCGCTTGGACCCACTGCTGAGGTACGTCCAAAAACTGAACATGTGAAGGGAGTGGAGACACAGTTGGCCATTGCTTGGTTGATGCAAACTGATTAAAGCCATGTCCGTGGAGAAGTGTTGGTGTCATTGCTTCTATCTGTGTGTACATGCTTGTCTTTTTAGAACAGAAGCTCCTTCCCAAAAGTGAAAATGCACAAAAGGTGCATCATACTGCATCTAAGTGAGCAGGGTATAAGGTGTCAAACATGACGAACTGCTTGCAATCCTAATGCACCTTGTGGTGTCATAGACTAAGTAGTGTCACACTCACTCACTGACGTTTTTGGTCTCTTCTAAGAAATTTTATTGCCCCATAAACTGTACCATTAAATGTAATTAAATATCCATGCAGAGAGTTTAAAAGCAGAGATATTCCCTGGAGTAGCTCGGTTCTGGGAAACACTCGTGGGGAAGTCTGCAGTGATTGCTTCAACACGGACGGCCTTGAGGTGGTCCTTCCCTTTCTGCATCACACTGAGCAGGCGAGTGACGTCATAACTCCCCCCTCCACCCAGTTGGCAGCTCTTGTAGTCTGCTGCTGGGATAACTAGCAGATTACTCTTGGTGCTCTGAGCCAAAATCAAGCTTCCCCGAGAAAGTGTTACAGACATGTTGATGGTATTCTCTTCACTTTCTTTCATTTCTACTCGCACATATGCTCCCTCCTCCGGTCTTGGTTCAGACACTTTGGACCCCAGATGGTGCTACTGTGGATTTATCTTGTCATTGAGATCTTATCTTTCTTTTGAGTTCTTTGACAGTAATTAAAAGAATTTGGGCATTTCGTTCAAGTTCAAGTATCTTTATTGTCATTACCATCACATGTGGTACATGAGGTGGAACAAAAATGTGTACTCAGGGTCCAAGTTACACCCAACAATAGCAACAAAAAAGTAAAAAAAATGTATACAGTATAAGGATCTAAGATATACACTGATGTAAGCTAAACGATACACTAAAATATCTAAGATATACACAAAACACTAATAATGTAAATAATATGGTGTTTTAAGCAGCAGCTCTAACATGAGTCTGGAGAGCAGATGGGTATGGGTGAGTGGGGTCCTTCATGATGCAGGTGGCCCTCTTCCTTCATCTGGCGGTGTAGATGTCTGTGATGGTGGGGAGGCTGACTCCAACAGCCTTCTGTGCACCTCCATGCCACACGTTGATGCTGGAGCACAGGATGCTCTTCACTGCACACCTGTAGAAGGAGGTGAGGACTGAGCTTCCCAGACCAGCTCGCCTCAGCCGCTGGAGAAAGTAGAGTCTCTGATGAGCTTTCTTGATCAGGCTGGTGGTGGTGTTGCCCCAGCTGAGGTTGTCATTCAGGTGCACACCCAAGTACTTGTAACTGGAGACCTCTTCCACCACATATCCTCCTATGTTCAGGGGACAGAGGTGTGTGTGTGTTTGCTATGTCTGAAATCCACGACCATCTCCTTCGTCTTCTTCACATTGATGTGAAATTTATTCTCTTTGCACCAGTTCTTCAGGTGTTCCACCTCCTGCTGGACTCATCATTGTTTGTGATACATCCAATCACCGCTGTATCATCTGCAAGCTTTACGATATGACAGCTTGGATGGGTAGGTGTGCAGTCATACGTGAGCAGAGTGAACAGTAGGGGGCTCAACACACAGCCCTGAGGGGAGCCAGTACTGAGGGTTCTCACCGGGAACTTGAGGGAGAGGGTCCTCGCTGCAGCCTGCAGATGACGGCGGTGTCAGTCCCGGAAGTGGTGCTATTGCAATCCGGAAATGAAGGGGGCGCTATTTTCATGATCGCTGTAGCCTGGTATTACCTTCTTAAAACTTTTTTCATTTATATTGCTGTCCCCTACGGTTCAACATAACGGTATGTGAAACTACACTTACACTATAATTTATTTATTTATTCTATTTATTTATTTACATTCTTAACAGTTTTATAGTGGTTTTTTAATCATTAAATGTTAATCTTTTTTTATATATGTTTTTGTACACCAACATTTCTGGAAAGTCTTTTTTATTTTATTTTAAATAAACTACAAGCTGCCATCATAGGTGGGTGTAGTACCCTCTACTTCAATATATTTTTAGTATATAAGTCAACAAACTAATGTTAGAAGAAACCTAACATAAACAACATTTATCTGCGTGTCATGTTTATTTATGGGTTAAAATAGGTTCTTCATTCAGTAAAGTTACTCGCATTAGGTTGCATATCAACAAAATCTACTAAAAAAAGTATTAACATATGGCAAAATAGTATATATATATATATATATATA
>JBBPBX010063199.1:8497-20599 GCA_038048925.1 Garcialebias charrua | reverse complement strand
TATCCGAGATCTCGTTCTTTCGGTCATAACCCAAAGCTCATGACCATAGATGAGGGTGGGAACGTAGATCGATCGGTAAATTGAGAGCTTTGCCTTTTGACTCAGCTCTCTCTTCACCACGACAGACGGTACAGCGCCCGCTTCACTGCGGACGCTGCACCTATCCGCCTATCGATCTCACGCTCCAGTTTTCCCTCATTCGTGAACAAGACCCGAGATACTTAAACTCCTCCACTTGGGGCAGGACCTCCGACCCGGAGAGGGCATGCTACCCTTTTCAACTTTTAGTCTGTTGTAATCTGTTGTAATCTATAGTAATCTGTTGTAATATATAGTAATCTGTTGTAATCTATAGTAATCTGTTGTAATATATAGTAATCTGTTGTAATCTATAGTAATCTGTTGTTGTAATCTATAGTAATCTGTTGTAATCAGTTGTTATCTGTAGTAATCAGTTGTAATATATAGTAATATGTTGTAATATATAGTAATATGTTGTAATCTATAGTAATATGTTGTAATCTATAGTAATATGTAGTAATCTATAGTAATCTGTTGTAATCAGTTGTAATATATAGTAATATGTTGTAATCTGTTGTAATCTATAGTAATCAGTTCAGTTGTAATCCGTTGTAATCTATAGTAATCAGTTGTAATCTGTAGTAATATGTTGTAATCAGTTGTAATCTGTAGTAATATGTTGTAATCTGTAGTAATATGTTGTAATCTGTAGTAATATGTTGTAATCTGTAGTCATCTCAAGTAATCTATAGTAATCTGTTGTAATCCGCAGTAATCTGTAATCTGTAGTAATCTGTAGTAATCTATAGTAATCGTAATCTATAGTAATCTGTAGTCAGCGAAGGTGTTTTGCAGACATGTGACCTCTGACCTGGAGAAACTTTCTCTCACCTGAGATTCCAGGTGGTGGTGTGTTCATGGACTGTCTGGAAACTGTAGCTTCAGACTTCTTGCTCCTGACCTGGGATCAGTTCTAGTTCAGACTGAATGAGTGAAGGGCGGAGCAGCAAATCAGAGGGCAGAGGTTCTGATCATGTGACTGTTGGCAGGTGCTGAGGATGGAGGCTCCTGGAGGAGAGCAGCTCTGTGTCCTCCTGCTGGGAGGGGAGGAGGGGAAGAGGAGGGATGTGGGCTGCCAGTGGGAGAGTCCTGAGGAGCAGCGGAGGAAGGAGGTGGGCTGTCAGAGCGACTTCACACAGACGAGGGACGCCAGCGTCCAGGTGGAGCTCAGCTGGAGACACTCAGGTGAGGACGCAGGTGTCCTCGTATGGACATGGTCTTTGTTGACCTCCACTTCAGCTCTGGGGCTTTGGTTCTGAAAGTCAGGCTTTTTAACCAATGCTTTTAATTTGAAACTTTACATGTTTAACTTTAAAGCATAGGCTTTCATTGATTTATGTTTTTATTCTGAAAATCTGACATTTATTATGAATCTAGTACTTTTATTCTGAAAAAAGTTTATCCTCAAAGTAGAACTTTTTTCTAATCAAAAGCTGAGCATGTTGGGTAATTTGTAAAGCACCATTGTTGCCATGGAAACCCGAGCGGCTGTGTGTATTTTTTTTTCCATTCAACCTTTATTTCTGCAGATTATTGTCACTGAGCAGCAGAGAGACCGTTTGAAACAAACAACAACAATAAACAACAACAACAATAAATGATGTCAAAATAAAAGCAGCTAGATTGTAAAGTGATGTAGAAAACTAAAGACATGTCTGCATGAACTTCACAGATGTTTGAAGACACTTGGAGAGGTCGAGGGTCAAGGTCGAGAGCGCACACTGCATGTAATGATGTCCTGAGAGCGCACTCTGCATTTAACGATGTCCTGAGAGCGCACGCTGCATGTAATGATGTCCCGAGAGTAGGGCTGGGCCATATCATATCGTTCATGATAATACCGGTAAAAAAATCTTGCCCGGGCAAATGAATGATATCATGATATGATAATTTCATGACATAATACGTCAGGGTGCCCCACCCCCTTAACAACTGAGCGCTTCAAACGACCAAGCCGAACTGTGCACACACACACACCCCTCCACCTGTCAGTACTGGTGTTGTGCGCAATACTAGCTAGCTAAAATGCTAAAAACAAACAACTTCTCACCATCCAGCTCTAAACTGTCAGTAAAAACACGCGCAGCTCAACTGTCTCTTGAGTTCCACAGTCGGTCCACGGACCAAGAGGCAGGTGATCAGAGACAGATCAGTCAGAGGAATTAATCATTTCTGCATGAATAGCACCAACAAGCTTCAGGGTCAGCTGATCACCTTGTCACAAGTTCTGGAAGTTATACTTCATTTAAAGGCAACATATACAGTATTTTGTTGAATGTTACATTTATGCTCAACAGATCTTAAAGGAGACGACAGATAGGTTTTTAAAATTTTTATGGTATGTCTTTGGGGTATCCAGACATGTCTGGATTCATTCAATTTAATACACAAAATAATTCTTAGATCCATCCATCCATCCATTTTCGTTCGCTTATCCGGGGTCGGGTCGCGGGGGTAGCAGCCTAAGTAGGGAGGCCCAGACTTCCCTCTCCCCAGCCACTTGGAGCAGCTCCTCTGGGGGAATCCCAAGGCGTTCCCAGGCCAGCCGAGAAACATAGTCCCTCCAGCGTGTCCTGGGTCTTCCTCTGGGCCTCCTCCCGGTGGGACATGCCCGGAACACCTCACCAGGGAGGCGTCCAGGAGGCATCCTAACCAGATGCCCGAGCCACCTCAACTGGCTCCTCTCGATGTGGAGAAGCAGCGGCTCTACTCCGAGTCCCTCCCGGATGACTGAGCTTCTCACCCTATCTCTAAGGGAGAGTCCAGACACCCTGCGGAGAAAACTCATTTCAGCCGCTTGTATCCGAGATCTCGTTCTTTCGGTCACAACCCAAAGCTCATGACCATAGATGAGGGTGGGAACGTAGATCGATCGGTAAATTGAGAGCTTTGCCTTCGCCTATCGATCTCACGCTCCAGTTTTCCCTCATTCGTGAACAAGACCCCGAGATACTTAAACTCCTTCACTTGGGGCAGGACCTCATCTCCCCGACCCTTAGATAATCAATTATACCCTTTTTAATTCTGCCATTTTTAACTTTCGTTTTGAACGACCGGTTTATGATAATGAGATCTCGTGGCACGCCCTTCAAAGATCTGCTTACATTAACTCCGCCCTCCAAAGGCAGACGAGGATGTCTGAACTCACGCTGAGCTGAACTGGACTGCGACGTATTTATTGTGGGACAGATCAGACGTGTACAAGTTGTCATGTCATTTTAAATTTTTCCTCTGTAATAAATGTCCAACTCCCTCCCTGACGTCTCCCTCCCTCTCCTTGTGCGCGCGAGCTGGAGGTAGCGGAGCGGATGTCACTTGCGGACACACACACATACACACACACACAGCGGGGCTGTCTTGTTATCTGTGTCCCTGCTAATGACACATAAACCAATACACACACACACAGCAACATGCTGCATCGCTGTTCATTCAAGCCTCCCATCTGAAAACTATCAATTTTAAATCTGCTTAGTGCGCGCTCCATTATCTGGGCCAGGAGGGTCAGAGAGTTAGCTGGCTAGACTCTGTGACATTTTTAGCCATTGTGCTGACATGAAATCAGGAAAAACAACCGTCAACTCTTTTATACTGAAGTGGGTGGAGCCGCACCAGGGGTTGCTAGTTGAGGGCTGGACTCAGGGTTGAGGTGGGTTGTGGCTGCGGTTTGTGACGTCACAAACCGCAGGAAGTGCAAAACGAAGTGTTTCTATCAAAGATAAATAAATCTACTTAGAGTAAATAAACCACTGGGTGCATTTTTTTGGCCTTGGGACTGTTTTTTTATGAAGTAAATACCCAAAGTTGAGTAAAAAAAACATTAAAAAGTGAATTTTGAATATGTGGTTCCTTTTTAAGCTTCATTTTATTTAGTTGTTTTAGGAAACTACACCTGCACTTTAGTTTTTGTGGTGGATTTTGTTGATCTATATTTTGTGCAGACTTTTTCAATCTAAATAACGGAAGGATTATTTTAATTGTTATACTTGGAGACTGAATACAGTACTTTACTAAATAAAGTAATTTCAGTAAAATTACCCCTTGTTGTTATTTAAAATTTTATATAAAACTGCAACGCAACATGTTAAAGGAGCTGTATGTAACTTTTCTAACAATATATTTTTAACATATTTCTTTACTCTGTCACTACCTCCTGACATACTGATGTTAGACAAAGTAATCTCTGAAAAAAACTATAGTCCCCTTGCTTCTCTATCAGCATTTATAAAAATACTAAAAACACAGAGTGACCCGCCGTTAACCAGCCAATTAAAACAGAGTTCATAATCAGCCAATAAAAACAGAGCTTGAATTTGAATCAGCCAATAAAAACAGAGCTTGAATTTGAATTTCAGCAGAGCAAGGTGGAGCAGAGCCATATATAGCCTCTTTTCCATCGCTCGGCTCGGGTTGGATCGGCTCAGATCGGCTCAGATCGGGTCGGGTCACATCTTTGTGGCAGAGAATCGGACTTGTTATCCGAAGGACCCAGGTTCGAACCCCGGCCACGGCACACACCTTGGGGTGTCTATGAGTGCACATCTATTTCCCCAGCTCCCCGAGCGCTGACTACGGCTGCTCACTGCACCACCTGGTGGTGGTTGGGTTAAATGCAGAGACCAATTTCGTCTGTCAAGTATGGGAAACATACACACAGATGACAAATGTGACAAATTATTATTATTATATTCTGTTTCCACAGCTTTTTTGTACCCCTTCTGTGGGCGGGGTCCAGAATCCTACTCGTCTTACCACATGGTGGCAGTAGTGTTCCCTCAAGCTATTTACTAGTAGCCACCACTAGAAGAAGAACACAATAAAGGCTTTGACAGAATGTTGTGAAAGAGATGTCATGCTTTAATGAGTACCTCATGAGCTGTAATCTTTAAACCCAATTCATAATCCTACCTTGTTGCCTTCTTTAAACCCATGTATTTTCCAATTTAGTATTTTTACAATAAAGATGTATTAAAAACATATTTTATTATTTAGTTATGCACAAGGTGCTTGATAAAGTTGCAAAACCATATTTGTCTGAGCTGCTTCAACCTTCCTGCCCTCCCCGATCTCAGATCAGCTGAGCAGTTGCTGCTGACAGTCCTCAAAACTTTTTAAATCTTATTTAAAAACACACATTTATTCCTTGGCTTTTAACACGTGATCTTATCTTTTATGGCATTTTAACACACCTGCAGTAAGACTGGTATATGTATTTATTTTTGTATGCTTTTTATAGTTTTTAATTAACTTGTCTTTTATGTTATTGTACAGCACTTTGGTTGCCACTTTTAATTTTTGACTTTTTTTGTATGACTTCATCCTAGAACCAAATAATTTATAACGTAATAACAGTTGAGCAGATTCTAATAATCTTTATCTTATGATTCTTTAAAGGTCAAATGCAAATGGAAAGTTCTCTTAACTTCCAGTATGGATTTAAACACTATACACACTTCACATTGTAAAATAAGTTTAGGAAATTGAATGTTCCAGAACACCACTTAAGAAAATATAACGTTTAATAGGAAAAGTTTGAAGTGACAAACAGAAGTAACGAATTTCCATCTGGTGTCTCTCGGCTTCCTCTAGAAGACGACACAGGTTGTTGAATTCTGGTGATTTTCTTCTGGTGACTGTAAAAGAAAAATGTGGTTAATTTAGTCCAGAAACTGTTTTTTTTTTTACTAATAGAATGTAATCACAGGTTGTTCATGTACTAACTATAACCTGTTTGAGTTATTTGAATAAATATTCAATGTTTTATAGACATAAATGTGTCAAGCAGCTCCTATCTTTTTCTCCCTTGTACTTTGTATCACATATCATCAATTATATCAAAAACCACATGGCAGATATTTTTCAAACTAACTCATTTTATTCACAACATGTTCATGTACTAACTATAACCTGTTTGAGTTATTTGAATAAATATTCAATGTTTTATAGACATAAATGTGTCAAGCAGCTCCTATCTTTTTCTCCCTTGTACTTTGTATCACATATCATCAATTATATCAAAAACCACATGGCAGATATTTTTCAAACTAACTCATTTTAATCACAACATGTTCATGTACTAACTATAACCTGTTTGAGTTATTTGAATAAATATTCAATGTTTTATAGACATAAATGTGTCAAGCTAGCTCGTATCTTTTTCTCCCTTGTACTTTGTAACACATATCAGCTAATACCTCAAAAACCACATGGCAGATATTTTTCAAACTAACTCATTGTAATCACAACATGTTCATGTACTGACTGTAACCCGTTTGAGTTATTTGAATTATTATTCGAATTTTTATAATTTATTTTCGTAGTGCACGCACAGGTTTGGAAGAAGTCAAAGCGAACCTACTTTAAATGCAGCAGATTTGACCACTACGTGACAATATTAAAGCGTGGTTGAGCTCAGGAGCCCTCGTACTATAAAGTCAGCTATGAAATATATTTTTATATCTGTTCATTGAGCTACATTTTAAAGACATAAAGCCGCCCGCGCGCGTTGCTCGTGGCGATCCTACTTTTTAAATTCCTGCAGTTTTGAGCAGTACGTGATTTTATTAAGGACACGTTCAGCTGAAGACCCATCTTTGCTATAATTTTAAAAACAAATAATTGTTTTTACCGTGTTATTCATGTAAAGTCCTGCCGTGATCGCTTCCCTCGCTTCCGTGAAAACAGCTCGAGTCTCCTCCTTCCTCCTTCCGGAGCGGGTGAGCACGCCTCAGTACCCCTCTGAAACCACACCAAAAATCTCAAGAAATCTGGCGCGGAGCAGCACGGAATATCCGGTGGGGAAGGATGAAAGGGGGTCTCTGCGACGCACATATGACGTAACATCCGACCCGTGCCGACCGGTGGAAAAGGGGCATATGGCTCTGAGGGGGAGGAACCAGAAACGTGTCTCTGTTCAAAATTTTCCTAAGTTCCAGCGTGTTCCAGAAATTACATACTGAACCTTTAAGTTAATTTTGTCAAATAACTTTAATTTCTGTTTTTTATTTTTTGTTATATCATGAAATGTATCGTTATCGTCAGAATGCTCTGAAATATCACGATATAATATTTGAGCCATATCGCCCACCCCTACCCGAGAGCGCACGCTGCATGTAACAATGTCTAAATAATAAAATCAGGAAGAACTGCTGGTTCTGACTGGTCACCTGGGGCCTGACAGAAGAACCGGGCTCAGAACTTGGCCCGGGTCGGTCTAACCCAGTGGTCACCAACGTGGTGCCCGCGGGCACCCGGGTGCCCCCAAGGACCATTTGAGGTGCCCCCAGACCTGTTATAAAAATAGCACAACTCACTACTTAGCTGCATTTAAAATTTAATTTTATTCAGTTGTTATTCTTTTTTTGTATTTATATATATTTTTAAATGTCTATCTTTAAAATACGTTCTTAAAAATATGTTTATTATACATTTTTTTCAATTTACGCTTTGTTATTTCCGAAGTTTATCAAACTGGTGCCCTTTGTATGACTCCGTACCCACAAAGTAGCTCTCAGTTTCAAAAAGGTTGGTGACCCCTGGTCTAACCCATGTTCTGTCTGCAGATTCTCCTGCGATGCTGCTGCAGTGTCTCACGGTCCGACCCGACGGATCGGATGGCGGCGCTCTGCTGCAGCACTGCACCACCAACCGAACCAGAACCAGAATCATTCGACCCGCAGTCAAACTCTCTGATGAGCCTACTCAGACCAGAACCAAAAGAGGGCTCCCACCTCAGGGTTCTGACCCCACCAGGGCCCGACGGCGCCGCCTCAGGTCACCTGACCGCCAACAGGAGGAGGAGGACTCAGGAGATCCCATCTGGACTCCAACAAGAGGTGAGACAGAACCAGAACTACTGAAAACCATTTAAACCCCTGCTCAGACTTTCATCTAAAGTCCTCACTAGATGCACCCGAGAACCCAGAACCAGTATCGGTTCTGGGTTATGTCCCAAAGCTGCTTGAAGTCCAGTCAGAGCCATCAAAATGTGACTACCGTATTTTCTGGAATATAGGTCGCACCTATGTCAAAATGTGGACCGTGTTTAGCTCTGCTGCAAATGTCTGCCACAGGAGCGCACAGCAAGGCTTTTAAGAAGATTAACACTTAAAAACAATTATTTGTTTGATAAAAATTATAGCAAATATGTGTCTGAGCTGAACTTTTCTTTAATAAATGAATAATTTTAGCAGGATAAACACCTAAAAAATATATTTGTTAGCTGACATTATTGTAAGAGTGTGTCTCAGTTTAATTTTTGTTAATAAATGATTACAAATCAGCTTATTTTATAAAAAGCCATAAATAGGTCGCACCTGAATATAGGTCGCAGGACATGCAAAAAATGATAAAAAGCCGCAAACTATATTCTAGAAAATACAGTAGATGGAACCGAACGGGTTTTTAAATGTTTCTGTGAGACTGTGACAACTGTCAATCATCTGAGTGTCTCCTCCCCTCAGGCTCCCAGCATGCACCTGTGCAGGCGGACTCTGTCTCCCAGCATGCACCTGTGCAGGCGGTGAAGCTGGAGCCCGGCAGCTCGGTGTGTGAGGTGTGTGGGAAGGTGATGAAGAACAAGTCCAGCCTGGCGCGTCACTCCATCATCCACACGGGGAACAAGCCGTTCTCCTGCCACCTCTGCGAGCTGCGCTTCAACCGCCGCGACAACCTGCAGCACCACCTGACCCACCTCCACCCCGACGGCGGCAGCAGGCGGGAGAAGCGGCGGGCGCCGCCCTCGTGGCTCTGCGCCGTCTGCGGGAAGACGTTCAGCTGCCGGTCCCGACTGAAGACGCACGAGGTGATCCACTCGGGCGTGAAGCCGCACCGCTGCCCCCTCTGCCCCAAAGCCTACATGAGGGTCAACGACCTGGAGCACCACAGGAAGGTGGTGCACGAGTCCAGCGCCGCCGACCCCGCCCAGCCCGCCTTGCTGCTCTGCGACTCGTGCGGCAAAGAGTTCAGGTGCCGCTCGCAGCTCGCCGTTCACTTCCAGACGCACACGGGCGAGCGGCCGCACCTGTGTGACGTCTGCGGCCGCAAGTTCTCCCGCCAGTACCAGCTGAAGCGCCACAAGATCCTGACGCACGCCAACTTCAGCGACGGCCAGGCGAGCCCGCGGCTCGACGGAGCCTTCGCCTGCGGCGTCTGCGGGAAGCGCCTGAAGACCGAGGCGCTGCTGGACGCGCACACTCAGACCCACACAGGCGACAAGCCGCACCGCTGCACCATCTGCCTGCGCGGCTTCCAGCGCGCCGCCTGCCTGAAGCAGCACCACGCCCGCGTGCACCTGAGGGTCAGAGCTGGAGAGGCGCCTCCCGCCGCGCGCAGGAGGAGCGCCGCCGCCACCACGCTGAGTGCCTTTCCTTGCCCCGTCTGTGGCAGGGTGTTCCGCTTCCGCTCCCTGCTGGCGAGCCACGCCCTGGTCCACAGCGATGTGCGCCCCTTTGCCTGTGACTTCTGCAGCCGCAGCTTCCGCCGCCACAGCCACCTGAAGAGGCACCGGGAGGTGGTGCACGCCAACGGAGCGCGCCCACCGCAGACCTTCGTCTGCCACATCTGCGGCAAAGACAAGAAGTGCCGCTCGCAGCTCGCCCGCCACATCATCATCCACACCGGAGAGCGGCCGTACGCCTGCGACCTCTGCTCGGCTCACTTCAACCGCCGCGGGAACCTGCAGCAGCACCGCAGGCGCATGCACGGCGTGAGCGGGCCGGGGCAGGACGAAGCTCCGCCCATCTTGTTTGATGACGATGATGTGATGGCCGACGCTTTGGTCTATAAACAGGAGACCGTGGACGCTGACGGAGAACTGAGTGTCATCAAGCTGGTAGAGGAGTCATGTGACACTGCGCTGAGTGATGATGTCATCAAGCTGGTAGAGGAGTCATGTGACACTGCGCTGAGTGATGATGTCATCAAGCTGGTAGAGGAGTCATGTGACACTGCGCTGAGTGATGATGTCATCAAGCAGGTAGAGGAGTCATGTGACACTGCGCTGAGTGATGATGTCATCAAGCAGGTAGACCAGTCATGTGATGATGTTATCAAGCAGGTAGACGAGTCATGTGACACTGCGCTAAGTGATTATGTCATCAAGCAGGTAGACGAGTCATGACACTGCGCTGAGTGATGATGTCATCAAGCTAATAGATGAGTCATGTGACACTGCGCTGAGTGATGTCATGAAGCAGAGAGACGAGCCATGTGACACTGCGCTGAGTGATGTCATGAAGCAGAGAGACGAGCCATGTGACACTGCGCTGAGTGATGATGTCATCAAGCTGATAGACGAGTCATGACACTGCGCTGAGTGATGATGTCATCAAGCTAATAGATGAGTCATGTGACACTGCGCTGAGTGATGTCATGAAGCAGAGAGACGAGCCATGTGACACTGCGCTGAGTGATGTCATGAAGCAGAGAGACGAGCCATGTGACACTGCGCTGAGTGATGATGTCATCAAGCTGATAGACGAGTCATGTACACTGCGCTGAGTGATGATGTCATCAAGCTGATAGACGAGTCATGACACTGCGCTGAGTGATGATGTCATCAAGCTAATAGATGAGTCATGTGACACTGCGCTGAGTGATGTCATGAAGCAGAGAGACGAGCCATGTGACACTGCGCTGAGTGATGATGTCATCAAGCTGATAGACGAGTCATGTGACACTGCGCTGAGTGATGTCATGAAGCAGAGAGACGAGCCATGTGACACTGCGCTGAGTGATGATGTCATCAAGCTGATAGACGAGTCATGTGACACTGCGCTGAGTGATGTCATGAAGCAGAGAGACGAGCCATGTGACACTGCGCTGAGTGATGTCATCAAGCTAATAGACGAGTCATGTGACACTGCGCTGAGTGATGTCATGAAGCAGAGAGACGAGCCATGTGACACTGCGCTGAGTGATGATGTCATCAAGCAGAGAGACGAGCCTTGTGACACTGCGCTGAGTGATGATGATGTCATCAAGCAGAGAGACAAGCCTTGTGACACTGCGCTGATTGATGATGTCATCAAGAAGGTAGACGAGTCATGACACTGCACTGTGTGATGATGTCATCAAACAGAGAAGAGCCATGTGACACTGCGCTGTGTGATGATGTCATCAAGCAGATAAGTCATGTGACACTGCACTGAGTGATGATGTCATCAAGCAGATAGTTGAGTCATGTGACACTGCGCTGAGTGATGTCATCAAGCCTCTGGATGCCTCCTGAGGCTGCAGAGGGGCTCCCAACAAATTATTTGGTTGTCATAGAAACCAGATGAAGACAGCTGATTGCTGCTTGGTCTTGTTTCATCAGCTGTTGGTTCTGAAGAAACCAGTCTGAGCTGCTAAACAAAGACACTTCCTGTTCAGAAAGTGGACCTGAAAATAAAATGTTCTGGTTGTTTTGAATAAAATCTTCCACTCGGGTCACATGTTGTTGATGTCCCTTTATAAAGTTTGGTACCAGTCGGCCCAGTGGTTCTGACCCAAAACATCAATCGGAACTCTCCACAGTTTGGTTTCTGAAGCTGGTTCCAGGGTTCTGTTCAGCTGCTGTATCCGGGTCTAAGCCGAGTTCAAAGGCAAAGTCAACTTTATTGTCAAAACTGCAATATGTACAGGACATACACAGGATTAAAATTGCATTTCTCTCTGTCCCTCGGTGCAACAGTAACCATTTAAACACTAAAACACAAACATTTAATAAAGTTCTAGAGTTCTTTTGTAACTGAAGAACACGCCTGGTTCCGGTCCATTTTTTATTTTATTAAACATTTTCATGCACCAGAACCTCCACGGTCACAACATCGTACAGATTCATGGACCACACTGAACATCCATTCAGAACCACTGACCCGACAACAGTTAAAATGAGCTGAAGTTCTGTTGACAGAGTTAAACGGGCTCTGGGCCAGAACCATCCAACCTGCTGAGCTTAGTAACATGATGGTGGTTCTGGGGAGCAGCAGAAAGGACAAAATCCACAATCACAACCAGCTGAGTTCAACAGAACCATCT
>JBBPBX010063198.1:0-20600 GCA_038048925.1 Garcialebias charrua | reverse complement strand
AAGTAAAATAGTGTCCCGTCTTTGACGCGCTCCACCGGATTATTTTCGCTTCGTATCCGACCGGAAGTACAGAGTGGTCCGTCTGCAAAACGCTCCGCCGAACTTTTCGCTAATCGCTACCTCTTCGGCTCCATCAGGTAAATATATAAACTACATTTCATACCAACATTAAGGCAGCTAACAAGTTATACTCCGCTTAAAGCGGTAAGTCAGCTCAAATACAAACACGATGCTAACGTTAGCTCGTATTTTTTCTTCTTAGACAAACGACCTGAAATGGCTTCACAGTGTTCACCAGTGACTGTCCAAGGTAAAAACGTCAGTGTAACTGAATGAAGAGTGCCACAGAACTGTTACAGCATATGTTGTGAAAAGGTTGCATCCCTTTTCAGATGTGGATTCAACCATGGATTGCACTTACATTGCACTCAAATCCAACACTTATTAACATTCTTAATCCATTTAAAGTTCTCTGTGTCTTTTAAAATGTTTTAATGTCTCTAGTTTTCATTATTATATAATTTCTGTTTATGTTCTCTTTCATTCCATTGTGAGTGAATGTCACAGTTTGAAGAATTATTGAATAGGTTAGTTAGGCAATAACAACAGAGCTAATAATTGTACACATTCTCAGTCTTAAAAATGATTTAATAATCTCTTTTTACTGATAATACTGATAAACCTGTTGTTTGTTTAGGAACTTCCTGCAGTCTGTCCAGAAAGTCTCCACTGGAGGAGCGTTTTGCTGAGGAAGAGGCACAACATAATGTCACAGCTCCATGTCCATGAAGAAACAAATGGAGAGAGGGCTGCAGATACCAGGACATCCCACCAGCTGTTCTGTCTGAGGATCCTGCTGCTGGTGGAACCAGGTTAGCCCATCAGTGGGAGCTCAGTAACATGACTGCAGCATCAGACACTGGACAATATTATATGTATAATAATAATATATGTTGGTGAGTCCTCCATGTTGGCTCTAATCTGCCCTGTGAGAAATTCATAGTAAATGTAACAAAAAGGAAAAAGTTCATAGCATTAAATTCAAACAGAAGTTCAAATTATTTCATCCTGAAATAACTCTGGCTAACTACTGTAGCTTTTTTATAACATGGAGTTAAACTCAAAGTAGTCTCCTCAGATAAATAGTGTTACCATTATTTTTATATTAAAGTTTCTGTTAACTTATTATTTTTATATTTGATTGTTTCTGTTCAGTGCCCTGAGACAACTTCTGTTGTGACTTGGAGCTATACAGTATAAATAAACTGAACTGAATTGAATTGACATGTCTTTTTTTAACCCCGCCTACAAAAAGAATCGGAATCAAGAATGGAAAGGAATCTGAATCGAAACGAAGAATCGGAATCGGAACCGGAATCGCTCAAATTCAAACGATGCCCAACCCTACCGGTAATCCTTTTCTTGGTTGTCCACCGACAACCTTGGGACGAGATCTGGTTGTCTGAGACTAAAGTATGTTGTCTCTGACAAACGGCAACTGCTTGTGTCAACCCCTGCTTATAAATTATAACAAACAGTTTGTGCCACAGTTATTAATTACAGTGTAAATACTTTAAAAACATTATTAAGAAGTTACCATGTGTTGGATAAAGAAATGCTGAGCCTATTTGTCCTTTAAATGAGCTTGAGTTCAACAGTTTTGTTAAGTGTTGACCAGCTTTGATTAGCAAACGACTAGTCTGAGCAGGACCAGAGTGGACTCCTGCAGTTTCTTCAATTTCTCCAAACTGAAGTGGTTCAGACAGCTATCTGCAACAAGTAGCATATTAATTGCTCAAATCATCTCCATAGAACCCCACTTTAAAAAGAAATCTGAACTGTCACTTTACTGAATTTACCAAACTGGAGACCAGTTGAGCGAGAAGCCAAACGTTTGATTTATAAGATGAATAAAAAGTGTAGCACTCGTTCTTGTGATATACAGTTTAAAAGGAACTGAAATATTTGTTAAACCTAGATATAGGACTAGTTTGAAGGGACGTTTTATTTCGAATAAGGGAGTGGAATTGTGGAATGTTTTGGAAAAAGATGTTAAAGATGTAAACTCTGTGATGAAATTCAAAAAAATTATCAAGTCTAAATTGCTAGCAAAATACTAAAGATTCAAGTAATGCATCCTAATCTATTTGTTGATTATTGAGTGTGAAATGTTACTAAATTGATCTGTTGTTTTTGGTAGTTAATTGTTTGAATTGATTGTTTGTAAATTGTTTGTTTTGTTTTTTTTGGTAAAAAAGGGGCAGACAAAATAAGAAAATTTTCTTCTTTCTGCCACCTTTCATTTTATGTATTTTGATTTTTTTTTCTCATATTTATGAAATGGGTTTTTTCCATTATCTTTTATGTTGTTTTTCTTAAATATGTAAAATGAATAAAACTTTAATAAAAAAATAAAATTATATATATACAAAAGAGTCTTATAACTTCTATAAATGTTTAATATTTCTGAAGCGTTCACAGTTTATAAAACATCTATAGATCATTCATAAAACCAACACAGACTTTGCTATTTTTACCCAAAAATTTAATTAAAACGTTAAAACCTCGAGAAAATAACAAGAGATGGTCATTTTGTTGCCAAGACAACGACTGATAAACAACCATTGAACAGATTTTATGAAATATATTTTCAGGAGAAATGTGTTTTAACCGAACAAATATATTTTAATGAACTCTGTTTTTAACTTTCCAAGGAGCTGTGTGAAGCAGCCTTATCCAACAAACAATAAATTATTTATTATATCCGGACAATCTGAATAAGAAGTTGTTTTGAGGTTTTATTTATAATTAAACTTTAGCCCTAACAAACAGCTATTGGTACGAGTTAAACAAGAGCTGCTGTGTGAGTTGAGTTAGCCCAACAGAACCAAACCTCCCGTCTCCTCGGTTTTCAGCGAACCCAACCAGCTGCTGGTTGTCTCTCCATATTTAACACAGACATGAGTTTCCTCTCATCTCACAGGAGCAGGGAACTCAAATAAACATGTTTACTTCACTGAACGTCAAACTGAACTCGTCTGGAGGCGTTTGGTTGTGACATGAAGTACATATCAAAGATGAACCGGAACAAAACACAGCTCTGTCTGCTGTATTTTTTTTATTTTAATTTTTACATACAGCATCACATTTTAAGAGGATAAGGTGTTGCGGCCTCGAGGAGCAGCTGGGAGGCTCCAGGTGGAGGTGGGAGGTGGAGAGGTGTCTGTCTCCTGCTGTTTGCCTTGAAATAAGTCACGTTTGTTTAGTTTCTGAACGTTTTTCTGGTGTATTTCTTGAGAAAAGAAAGAAGATGGATGTGTGGTTAGACAGGTTTAAGGTGGTGGTGGCTGTGTGGGGGTGGGTACTTCCTGTTGAAGCAGAGGTTTTTGGTTGGGGGTCAAACAAAAAGTAGCACAGTAACAGACTGACAGTAGTAAGCAGGATTTAATGTTTGGGCCACGTACGTGTCCATTTCTGATTTAGTTTCAAATTGATTCAGAGAGATTTCATGTTTCGAGTCAAGAAAACAGAGCATCACAGTTTAAAATTAAAAAAGCTAATCTTCCTCAGACGGCTGAGACGAGCTGGTCTGAGAAGCTCAGTCCTCACCTCCTTCTACAGGTGTGCAGTGGAGAGCATCCTGTGCTCCAGCATCAACGTGTGGCATGGAGGCTGCACAGCTGCAGAAAGAAAAGCTTTGCAGAGAGTGGTGAAGGCTGCACAGAAGATGTTGGAGTAAAGGCCGAGATACACTCGAGCGTCCTCACGGTACGCCTATACGCAGCGTACGTACGCCAAGGCAAAAGCGTAGCCCCGCGTAGCCCCTCAGGGCATGTACGCGCAAAGCTTTTTTTTTACTACGCGTGCGCGATACGCGTGCGCGATACGCGGTGTCTGACCATAAACTTCCCGGCGCCGGACTGTTTTGTATGTTACACAAATGAAATAAATTCCCCTTCTTTATCGCTGATCGGGCCTTTTCTTTTGTTTTTTTGCCTAAAGTCAAGTAACCGCTTCTTCCTCCGTTCACTCGATGATTGAAATGAATGAATTCAGGTCCTACCTGGGTGCGGCGATGTTTTAAATATCCCTGGTGGGCTGTGTGCTGCAGGAAAAGCGCTCCCTGTTATTATTTTTATTTCTGAGAGAACTTTTTACAACATATATAGTAGAAACACCGCATAAACACCGCCGCGGTCTTCAAGGCGCTACATGAGCTGGCTGTCAATCATTTCAGTAGGCGTGTCAGCAAGTAACCAATCAGCGAGTCCCCTCCAGGGTTGCCAGATAAACATGAATTTTATTTAATTTTTTATTTTTTTTACCCCTTTTCAGTGCAAATGTTCACTAAACTCAACACACTATTAATCTTATCAGACCCTCACGCAGCAAATATGACAGTTTGGGTAAAAAAAATAAAAAATAAGCAACAGTACTAGATGATTCATTAATTCTTATCTGGCAACCCTGGTCCCCTCCGTGTGCAGCTGCTGATATTACAACAAGGAGAACGCGAGCGTATAGTTTCTGACATGCTGAAGCATACCAGCAAAACACATGCGCACAAAATGCGCGCGTAGAGTGGCGTACCTGAGGACGCATGAGTGTATCTCGGGCTTCAGTCTCCCCACCATCAGACCTCCAGATGCAGGAAGAGAGTCACCTGCATCATGAAGGACCCCACTCACCCAGCACACACATTTTTGCCCTGCTCCCCTCAGGAAGGAAGTTTAAGGAGCATCTTATTACTGTTTTTCTTTTACATTATATTGTTGGATGTAACTGGGACCCTGTGCACATAATTCTGTTCCACCACGTGTACCACATGACAAAGAAACTCTGACTCTGAAAACGTTTACATAAATGAACATGGCAGTATAGAAGCACGTGGATTTCATTACGCACACCTAAACTCATCCTTGAGTATTACCTTGTATTTCCAGTGAGTTCTCCGTGACCGAGTCGTGATGGTTTTCAGTAAACCTCATGTGACCCTGTTTGAAAGGACGTGAAGAGCCATGACTTGTTTACAGACGGTACTGAGTGTCCAGAGCTGGTGTTGTCCCACCCTCCCTGGAGCCGTGCATGTTTACCAAGAAAGGACGCATGGGTCTTGTGTGTGTGTGTGTGTGCGCTTTCGCTCTTTGACTCGCACTCTTCTCCGTCCTCCGAGCTGTTAAAGGCACGAGGGTCCAGAAGGATGACAGAGGCCTGACTGACTCTACAACACACACAGGGAGTTTTTTCTGCTCTGTAGTTTTTACTTTCTGTCTCTTTGAAGTGAGGGGGGAGGCAGGGAGGGGATGAAGATGGTTGTGAGGGAGTAAGACCCAGAGCAGGAGGGAGACGGGAGTCAGTGGAGGTTATTCTGCTCCATGTGAACGTTCACCATGCAGCTGCACCACTCAGCCCTAACACACACACACCCTCTGTGAAGCAGCTCACTACGACCTGCTGTGTTTATTACGGGCTTTTTTCTCGCCTTTCCCTGGAATAGTTCAGCTGTGATTCAGAGATCGCCCCGTGTACGTTTGGCTCTGTCTCCTCTGTGTGTATTTATAAATGTGTGTCTTGACAGTCAGAAATGATGAGAGTCGTGCGAGGCGAATGATAACCCTGTCACATCGGATCAGTCAGGCCCATGAGCGCAGGCGGCAGCATCGAACACTCGTGTTACTGACGCGGCGCTCCTGCTGCAGGAGACGGGACAACGAGGGGACAACGAGGAGCTTTGTTTGGACTTCATGTCCTGCTGTCTGTCATCAGAGAGGCTCTCTCTTAGCCACAACGTCCATGTACTCCTCATTTACTTATTTATTCAATTTTACATCTACTGTCTGAAGTCACTGGTGTTGACAAACTTTTCTTTAAAGGGGACCACATGTAAGTATTTAAAAATTTTATGTTATGTCTGTGTGCTATCTTGACAATATTAATTCATTTTAATACACAAAATAATTCTTAGATAATTAATTATACCCTTTTTAATTCTGCCATTTTTAACTTTCGTTTTGAACGACCGGTTTCTGATACAAGTTCTGAAGTCCACGCCCTTCAACGATCTGTTTACGCCCTCTGCACAGCCAGTATCTGTAATGTGTTGTTGTTTTAAAATTAGCTCTTTTTTTATTACTCATTTGACTTACTGTTAGTGTTAGCTTAAGATAACTTACCGAAACCCGTCTGAGCGCGCCGCAATTTGCTGCTCCTTTTAGCATTAGACCACCCGAATCCGATGCTAATGTTAGCTTGTTCCTCTTCCGGTTTTCGCCAGCTCCGCTCATTGCACGCGGAGACTTTGAGAGTTATCGCTGTTCCAGTCAAGACACACACAACGTTCACTAAGTGTCTCCCGTAAATTAATCCGTAAGGAGAAGGTCCTCCTGCTGCGAGGCTTCTGCCAGGCTGCAGCGAGGCTGTACAGTTGAAGCTCCGCTCCATCCGCCAGAAGCAGTGTCCCGTTGACGCCGGGGTCTGCTCGTTTAATTTTTGCCGGGTGCGCGTTGGGAGCGATCGCAAATACACTAAAAATTGAACTAAAACATAAAAATAACAATTATACTTTATTTATAAAGCCATTTAAAAAACCACAGCTGCAACAAAGTGCTGTACACATGAAATTAATAACATATAAACAAAAGATGAGATGAAATCATGAAAAACAACAGTCATGTGTTTAATACAGAAGTGGGTTGAGCCTAACCAGGGGTTGCTAGGTGAGGGGCTGGACTCAGGTTGGGGTGGGTTGTCCTTGCTCGCCTGTGACGTCAAAGGCGAGATTGACTTCCAGTTTATTTCAAAAACGAACCGTTTTTATCACAGTAAAATAAATCTACTTAGAGTAAATAAACCACTGGGTGCATTTTTTTGGCCTTTGGACTGTATTTTTATGAAGTAAATACCCAAAGTTGAGTAAAAAAACATTAAAAAGTGAATTTTGAATGTGTGGTCCCCTTTAAAATAAAGTAAAAGTCGCTGTCTTTGAATCAATATTTAAATTCTTTGACATTTTTGTCTTGATTTAGGGTTGGACTTTTTATATGAATTATAAATAATTCAAAAGGGCGTACAAGTTAAATATTAATTATAATTTTTCAAGTTGTCTGAAAGCTTTCCTGTTGGGTGAACGGCCATGCTCATTCGTGGCTTTGACGATATTACAGTGGATATCCCAGCTTTGTTTCATCTTTTTACTCTTTTATACCAAATGTTCTTCTATAAATGAAAGTTAGATTAATTAATAGATAAAATCCAATAGGCGTGGCTTAAAGGGCGGAGCTTACACGAATATAGAACATGAAAATTAATTTTTGTACCAACCAGACTTTTCTACCATTTGTGGTTTAGAGATGTCAGTTTAGATGTCCCCAAATGGTGAACTGTGGTCCAAATCCAGACCCAAACAAAGTTTTATGTGGACACTCCAAAGAAACTGAACTTTTCTTGCTTGCACATTTTTCAGAATACATTTAATGCAACACAGCTTTTCTAGACATTACAGGAGCTTAATTTACTGTACGGTGGCCTGGTTTTCCTCCTTGTAGCATCTCTCTGCAGTCGGTCAGGGAAGTGAAGAGGTAAGGGCTGGAAAAATCAGCATAGCTGTTACTAAAAGACAGAAGTTGAGAGGAAACTGTTTTTTATCCAGACTGGACAGACTTGCAGAGTTTATTCGTCCTATGGAGAATTAAACTGGAAATTTTGCATTTTTCCACTATGGGAGTGAGCTGTTTGTGGGAGTCAGTTTGTTTGCTGGCTCCTCAGATTGAGGTTCGCTTTGGATGAAGGACGAAATGTCTCAGAAAAAAAAGAAGCCATCCAGTTGACCTGACTGAACATTGTTGGATTACTGAGCATGAACTTTGATGTTCCTGTGGAGAGTTTAAAACTGTTTGTCTCTTATGTTCAGAAACTGTAGTGATCCACCTGAGAATCATTTTTATTTAAGTGGACTTTGCTGGATTTTAACTGAAGTCCACTGGTTTAGCTTATTTTAAAAGTAAACTACAAATTACTGCTGTGCTTTATAAAAGAGAAACTGATTTTAGGCAGTAGCTGCATTGATGCTCTTTAAAATTTCTTGAGTAATTTAGCTTTTTTTAATGTTTTGATGCAAGTGATCAAATCCACAGAACGGACCAGAGTGCCACTAGCCTGGTTAAAACCAGACCCTTGTCCTTCACTTCGTACTAGGGTCTGGACTTTCTCCATTGAGAAACGATTCTTGCTGGAGGCGTGGCCTCTGCCTGAGGAACAAAACCATTGGATCTTAGAAAAATTTTGAACAGGGAAAGCATTCTGCTCCCTCCCCCTCTGTGCTCTGCCGAACTTGACTTCAGCTCCGCCTCCTGCTGCAGTCTCTCGCTGCCGCTGCATATTCTGTGTTTATATGTTAATAAAACGTTCTAATAAAATAAAATAAAACCATGTAGCGCTGGTCCAGCACACCAGAAGACCAGAAAATATGCAGGGACTCGGGCAGCAACGTAAAACCCTAGTTTAATTCTCTCGTGACAACCTCAGTCATTTCCTTATTCTTTGCACTCAGCGGAGAGAGAGGAGGAGGAGGAGGAGGAGGAGGGAGCGATCACTTGACTTTTGGCCAAAAAAACAAAAGAAAACTCCAGATAAGGGATTAAGAAGGGGAAATTAATACATTTGTGTCACATATAAAACAGTCCTGCATCGCTTTGCATCGCTTTGAATGAGAACATGCGGCTGCTCGCTGGCTGCGCTGGGACAGGTGGGGGCGTGGGTTAGGGGCCAAAAACTCCGCCCCTTCTGTTCTCTGATTGGTCCGGTCAAAAATCAGCCGGAGAAATCGTTGTCTATGGGAGAAGTCCCAGACTGAGCAGTTAAGGGAAATGAGAATTGAGCGGAGCTGCGTAGGAGTGGCGAGGGCCAGGCTAGAGTGCCACTAAAACGTACATATAAATTGCAAACATATGGACGTCATTTAGTGTTTCTGTCCCTAAATGATCTGAACCTGAGGAGCTGCATTAAAAAAACTTCTAAAGATTCACACGCTGCAAGGTCAGATGGTGTAAAGAGGCGTTATCTGCGGGTGAATGAGTTTTATTTCTACACGGACCTCTGGCGACACTTGAAGGCACGTGCTGGTGTCTGTTGTATATGCAGCAGTGCGAACAGGCCTCGGCTGGGAGTTTGTTGTGAAAGCCCGCTTGATCCTTGCTCTGCTTGTGTTTAGTGGTAAGCAGCTGCAGATGAACTCTCGCTGCTCCTTTCACCTGCTCGGGCTCAATGACAAGTTTACTGTCAAGGTAATGGGTTTGCCTGTGGGCGCTCATAAGAGAAGTGTTAAAAACCGTCATGTTCTGCTGTAAGCACGGCGGCGTTACCTGCTTCCTCTCATGTGGCGGTTGTGTGTATGTAACTGAGGTGGTTCAGCTTAAGTGGACGGTCTGAGGCAAGGACATGACTGAAAACAGGACAGAGTGCTTTGTCTCACTGTCGCAGTATTCATCTACAATACTTTGTACATCTACTGTGTCTGAGTGAATACACGTAAAGTAAAACAACATATATTCACTTTGTAACGATGACTAAAAGGACTTTTTAACACAGTTCTGGTGCCATGTTCTAATTAAATTTGAACACAGGGGAGAAGATCTATTTTAAGGCGACGGATGATAATTGAAATGAAAAGAGGAGCAAAACTCTGAAGGATTCATTGTTTTAGATTTAATGAAAAATGTACAGAAGTAGCACTTTTTGTATGTTACAATGAGTTTGTGCACAATGTCTTCATTCTTGTTTGTTGAAAATGTCAACAATCAATTCAAAACACAAAATAAAACCTCTAAATGCACTTTTTTTAACGTTTGATTTCCGTTCATTACAACGATAATCTCAAAGTCTTTAACCTAAATTTAGTCAGTAACAGAATATAATCCAGTCATTACCATTTTAAATAGGGGTATAACGGTACGCTAAAATCACATTTCGGTTTGGTTCAATTTCAAGGAGGGCTCGGTTCAGTTAATTTTCGGTACCAAAAAACGACTAAATAACAACTTACAAACTTGTTTATTTTGAAAATATGCCAAGTAAACAATATGTTTGCATAAAATAAATAAAAGTGACCCATTTGGATATTTTAAATAAACGGCACTCTTTACAATAAATAAACTATACTAACAATAATAAAAATCTTAATAAATACAATAACAGTCAGAACCAGAACAATAAGCAGCAACAGACTGTTTACAATCTAACTAATCAAGCTTTAAGTTTTTGGCCAAAAAGACCAACTTGTCCACATTTTCAGAGTCAGAGAGTCAGAGTCAGAGAGTCTTTATTGTCATTTGCACCGCATGTAGTACATGTGATTAAACGAGATTATGTACACAGGGTCCCAGTTACATCCAACAACAAAATGTAAGAGAAAAACAGTAATAACATCTAGAATTAACTAAGAGAAACATCAACTAGAAATACACTAAGCCCTAATGTAATAGAAAAACATCATTACAAACAGCAGCACGAACATGAGTCTTTATGAGCAGATGGTCACAGATGAACACATTTTCTGCTAAAAGCACAGATCTAGTTGCAGTGAATATCTCCAGAGGTGGAGAAAACTGCTCACTAACAAAAGGTAGCTGTATTTGTCCTCATTACTCGCAACTTCTTCTTGGACCTGCTTCCACCTGTCCCTGGAAATGTTCAGAGTTCAGTCATCACAGACTTCTTAGCTGCAGGTGATCTGGTGGATTTCCTTGAACAGGAAGACTCAGCTGCTATCTCTGTCCCAGACTGGAAATAAAACACGAAGAGGTAAAAAATGAGTTAATAAGATTATACAGGAAGTCCCCGACTTACGAACGAGTTCCGGACCGTTCGTAGGTCGATTTTGCCGTAAGTCGGAGCCCACCTGAGCCTGCACGTATATGTATGTTACTGTACAGTTACCAAGCACTTCGCCTATCCTAACACACCCAGTGCATACAGTAATTACATGTACACAATCACATGTAAATAAATGAATAAATAAAAAATATAATTTCTTACTTTGAGCTGGTCAAAGCCTGCCTTCATCTTTTAGCATTAGCTCTTGCACGTCCGAGCTCCCCAGCTTCGTTCCGCTCCACACGCGCACACGTCCAAACTGTTTACAAGAAGGACTGTTAGCTTGTTAACTTCATACATTTGGAGCCAGATTATTTTTTTATAACTTACTGAAAGCCATTTCTCCGCGATGTTCGTCCAGCCAAAACAAGCTGCTCTGCGTTAGCCGATGTTAGGCCCCGCCATTAGCAGCACTCGTTAGCTCCTGCATTAGCTGTGTGGTTAGACCAAGCCATGAGTTGCTGTTGTCGGGCGGCATCGAGCGATCTGCGGGTGCTGCTCCCGCACCTCCGGCATTAGCAGCACTCGTTAGCTCCGGCATTAGCTGCGTAGTTAGCCCAGGCCATGAGCTGGTGTTGTCGGGCAGCATCGAGCGATCCGCGGGTGTTGGTCCCGCAGCTCCAGTATTAGCAGCACTCGTTAGCTCCGACATTAGCTGCGTGTTAGCCCAGCCCATGAGCTGCTGTTGTCGCGCGGCGTGGTGGAAGCGATCCGCGGCTGCTGCTCCGGGCCTGAGACGTCCACAGAGTTCACCGAGTGTTTTCAGCTAATTTATCCGTATGCGGCAACCCTGATGGGTCCTCCAGAGCCAGCTGGCAGGAGCCGATAATGGCGGACCTCACTTGACCGCACTTGGGGACCGTAAAATGGCAGCCACGGATACATTTCCGGAAACGGCGGAAGTCGCGCAAATACGCTTAAAATTGTAATAAAACATAATAATAATAATTATACTTTATTTATAAAGCCATTTAAAACAACCACAGCTGCAACAAAGTGCTGTACACATGAAATTAAGAACATTTAAACAAAAAAAAACAAAAAAAATTATTTCATATTTTTATTAAATATGATACGTTCGTATGTCTGAGTTGCCGTAGGTCGAGGGCGCCGTAACTCGAGGAGTCCCTGTAATAAAAAATAAAAAAAGTTAATTAGATAATAATAATAAAAGAACAATGCCTCTTCTTGAACGGTTGTTATGAGGTGGTTGAATCTCTCGGTCATCATCATCATCAGGGCAGGGCTTTAATCTGGTCCAGGGCTTGTTGACAATACAGTATCAGTTTTAGCTTTTTCATAGCCTGGTTAAAACCAGACCCTTGTCCTTCACTTCGCTTCGTACTAGGGTCTGGACTTTCTCCATAGAGAACCGATTCTTGCTGGAGGCGTGGCCTCTGCTGAGGAACAAAACCATTGGATCTTAGAAAAATTTTGAACAGGGAAAAGCATTCTGCTCCCTCCCCTCAGAGCCATATATGGCTGCTCCCCCGTGGTCTGTTGAACTTGACATCTGCTCCGCCTCCTGCTGCATTTTCTCTCGCTGCAGCCTGCCGCTGCATATTCTGTGTTTATATGTTAATAAAACGTTCTAAAAAAATAAAATAAAACCATGGATCGCTGGTCCAGCACACCAGAAGACCAGAAAATCTGATGGGACTCGGGCAGCAACGTAAAACCCGAGTTTAATTCTCTCGTGACAACCTGAGGCATTTCCTCATAGCGGAGGGAGAGGAGGAGGAGGGAGCGATCACTTGACTTTTGGCCAAAAAAACAAAAGAAAACTCCAGATAAGGGATTAAGAAGGGGAATTTAATACATTTGTGTCACATATAAAACAGTCCTGCATCGCTTTGAATGAGAACATGCGAATGCTCGCTGGCTGCGCGCTGGGACAGGTGGGGGCGTGGGTTAGGGGCCAAAAACTCCGCCCCTTCTGTTCTCTGATTGGTCCGGTCAAAAATCTACCGGAGAAATCGTTGTCTATGGGAGAAGTTCCAGACTGAGCAGTGAAGGGAAATGAGAATTGAGCGGAGCTGTGCAGGAAGGCGAGGGCCAGGCTAGCTTTTTCATAAAGTGCTGAACTTTTTGACTGAAGTGTTGCGTGATGGATGTCGTAACGAGGCTCAAGAACTTTAAAGCCGGCGCATCAAAAACATTCAGACGTAGATCCAGAGATTTTAAAACTCCTACAGTTTGTGTTATTGCTCTGGATTGATCTGAATTACCTGATGAAGGTTGTTTAAAGCTGCACTGACATGTTGTATCTATAGCATATTGCACTACATATATATGTTTTATCATTCAACTATGTTCGTTTTTTAAACGAACTTGTAAATATATTTAATTTTGATTTAAAATTGATTTTAAACTTCACGCCGTGTTTATTCATGGGAAATCCGATTACACGCGAACGCAACATATGTGACGTAAGGAGACGTAGAAGCAGTCTGCGTCTGTCAGCAGCTCGCCTACAGATCGCCTTTTTATTTTATTTTTTTTTTACTTGACAAATGCCGTTACGTTGCGTCGCCTTTGGGTGTTCTAATATCATCAGTGAACAAGTGAGCCTTTTCACTTTCCCAAAAGAAGAAATACTTTGTCTGGGAATGGAATAAATAAAGCTGCCTGCCACCCCCCCTCGGAGCCTCCTCGCTTCCTGAAAAGGTAAAAATCGAAATAAATATGGGTGCAGACCTAAATTAGAACCTGCTGTTTATTGTTTATCTAGCTTTCTGCTTCCCAAACTGAAGACATGTAGCTCAAATATTCACTTAGATTGATAAATTCGTCGGGTTTTAAATTGTCCGTCCTTATATGTAAATGCATAACCGGAGCCCTCTACATCTCCTTACGTCACATATGTTGCGTTCGCGTGTAATCGGATTTCCCATGAATAAACACGGCGCAAAGTTTAAAATCAATTTAAAATCAAAATTAAATATATTTATAAGTTTGTTTGCAAAAACGAACATAGTTGAATGATAAAACATATATGTAGTGCAATATGATGCATAGATACAACATGTCAGTGCAGCTTTAAATGCCTCTGTTATCAGTGTTTGCAACAAGCTGCTTTTCTTGCTTGTATAAGACTTTCACATTAGAATGATGTGTTGTTTCAAGCGCGTTAACATGTTAGACGTGTTGCTGCCAGTGTTGCCAGATTGGGCGGTTTACCGCCATTTGGGCGGTTTTCACTCTCTACTTAGCGGCTAAAAAATAGCTTCAGGCGGGTGGTGATAATTTGGGCGGATTTGGAGTCAGATCGGCGGTTTCTGAGTTAACTATTAAATGAATTTCAAACAGTCATTCATCATTATTTCATAGCAAAGCTCCTCTGACCTTTCTCCATCACTGATTGGCTATTGTCATCTGCCAGGGCGATCCCAACAGAGAACTGGTGAGGCAGTTTAGTGGACGCCTCGTTGAGTGGGCTGGTCCGTAGCGGCGGTACGTCAGAGCGGCCGCCATATTGGATGTGGCAGAACTGCCGGTCAACTGATAGAAGGAAACGGACTGAACTTCATAAAGCACCGTTCTACAAAGTGTTTATGCCTGTCATTCACACACACTAATATATTTGGAAAACAAACATGCACCAAAGACAACATTTATAACTTTTAAAGTGATTAATAAAAATGTTTATTCCCTAAATGTTTAGGTTACAGTATAGGTAAATACTAATTTTGAGTGTTTACAACTAATAACGTGTGTAACACTATTACTGTGATCAGAGGTGTCAAGTAACGAAGTATAAATACTTCGTTACTTTACTTAAGTACAAATTTTAGTTATCTATACTTTAGTAAAGTAATTATTTTTCAGCCTACTTTATACTTCTACTTCTTACATTTTCACGCAATTACTGGTACTTTCTACTCCTTACTTTTTAAAAATAGCCTCGTTACTTTTCTTTCATTTTGCCGTTTTTTTTGTAGAATATAGATATTCACGCAGGACTTTCCAAAAATTGGAACATAAATATCCGCTTCAGCAGCCGTCGTCACTCACCAGTGTTGCCAGATTGGGCGGTTCACCGCGATTTTCCTTCTGACTTTTGCGGGTAAAGAGTGCTTTGGGTGGGTGGGACTCTATCTGGCAACACCGGTCACACGCGTGTGTCTTTACATCCGGGGCAGCGTCGGCAGCTCCGGGACCCTCCATCAATGTAGAAGCGTATGCGGGACCGGGACCCTCCATCAGTAATTGGGGCGTCTTCTATAGCAACTTCATCCGGCGAAGCCATGCTGTCTGTGACGCTGACTTGTTAGGGGCTCTGCTAGCGCTAGCATTAGCGTCTCGCGAGACAACGTTACCTCTCAACGAGAGATATCGCGGGAGTTTAATATCGCGAGATCTCGTACAACGAGATCTCGTTACTACTGACTTCTAGTGACCTAGTAACATACTAATGTTGTATAATAAATATAAACGTGAAAGACAACAAAACCAGGAGAACCCTTGACCAATTTGTTCTGCACCGGGCAACACCAGAGGCAGATATGGTATGTAAAAAAAAAAAAACTGCCATCTGGAAAAATATCCTTTGAGGAAGTGGAGAAGATCACTGAAAGTCTTCACCTGGTTGGCAGGTAAAAATTCAATAATTTCCAGTGTAGTGGTGAACCATGTTTAATTATTGATAGTTATAAACAAAAGTGTACAATTGACACGTACAAATAAATACATAATTGTGAATTTACTTTACACTATGCAAACATACAACCTTGTCCATCTTTAAAAAAACACAGTTCATATAGGTAAATTAATAAATACATTTCAAAATGTAGTTTAAATACAATGCTAAATTATAAATATAAACAATACACGTTTTTCCATTTATTTATCACTACATAACCTAGGCTATGTATCACTAATGAACTTTAACACCTTTTGGCAGGCTGAACATGTCTATGGATGAGCTGTATGAGGAATGTGTGACTGCAAACAGCCTGATAGACCACCTCACCACCTCACCTCAGGAGAAAGAAAGGTGGCAGTCCCAGGGAACAGCAGAGAAGTGGATGCAAGTTCTTCAGGCAGCTGACCTCTCCAACATCCAGCTGTTGTATCCTTTGTCCTCAGCATCCCATCTTCCACTGGGTTTGTGGAAAGGATTTTCTCTTTCATGAAAAGTAAGTGGACTGATGTGCAAAACAAATGTTCTACTGAACTAATTAGAAGTGAGCTCATTGTCAGTCTAAATTATGAAATGTCTTGCTCAGAGTTTTACTCTTTGGCACTGAAAAACAGAGCACTCTTGCTGCAGCACGATCTCAGCAGAAAAACATCCATCCATCCATCCATTTTCTTCCGCTTATCCGGGGTCGGGTCGCGGGGGTAGCAGCCTAAGTAGGGAGGCCCAGACTTCCCTCTCCCCAGCCACTTGGAGCAGCTCCTCTGGGGGAATCCCAAGGCGTTCCCAGGCCAGCCGAGAAACATAGTCCCTCCAGCGTATCCTGGGTCTTCCTCTGGGTCTCCTCCCGGTGGGACATGCCCGGAACACCTCACCAGGGAGGCGTCCAGGAGGCATCCTAACCAGATGCCCGAGCCACCTCAACTGGCTCCTCTCGATGTGGAGAAGCAGCGGCTCTACTCCGAGTCCCTCCCGGATGACTGAGCTTCTCACCCTATCTCTAAGGGAGAGTCCAGCCACCCTGCGGAGAAAACTCATTTCAGCCGCTTGTATCCGAGATCTTGTTCTTTCGGTCATAACCCAAAGCTCATGACCATAGATGAGGGTGGGAACGTAGATCGATCGGTAAATTGAGAGCTTTGCCTTTTGACTCAGCTCTCTCTTCACCACGACAGACCGGTACAGCGCCCGCTTCACTGCGGACGCTGCACCTATCCGCCTATCGATCTCACGCTCCAGTTTTCCCTCATTCGTGAACAAGATCCCGAGATACTTAAACTCCTCCACTTGGGGCAGGACCTCCTCCCCGACCCGGAGAGGGCACGCTACCCTTTTCCGGCTCAAGACCATGGCCTCGGATTTGGAGGAACTGATCCTCATCCCGGCCGCAGAAAAACAAATGGAAAAAATAGGTTGACTCCATAATGTAACGTTCCACTGTTTAGTTTGCAAGTTTTTTATTTTTACTACAAGTGGAAAGCCATGGCCTTTGAGGCACAATGTGTTTATGTTTACAGATTTACTACAAACTTTATTTGCACGTTGCACTAAATGCACTATTACAGAATGTTCGTATTGATTTTTTGTTATTTAATACTGTTTTAAGTTATTAAGCAGGACAGAGGTCTGTTTAAGAAAGATACATAATTCTGTTTTAAGTTATTAAGCAGGACAGAGGTCTGTTTAAGAAAGATACATAATTCTGTTTTAAGTTATTAAGCAGGACAGAGGTCTGTTTAAGAAAGATACATAATTTTCAAAAGATATGTTTGTTTCTGGCAATTCTATTTGCACTAAAAATAAATGGTTAATTGTGTAATAATTTGTTTATACATATTTTTATAATTCAAAAACACGTATCCAAATGAATTCAGGTTGATTTCAAAGTGAGGAGGGGCAGGCAGGGTGTTTGTGTGTTGTGTGTGTGTGTGGGGGGGGTTAAATGGGGTGACCAGCCCTGCCGAGAGGTGTCCCTTATTTATTTATCAAGGAGTTGGCAACCCTATTTTCAATGGGCATATATGCAGTTAAGACAGGTAGCTTAGTGCACCCCTAGTTTTTCAACATTAACAATATAATATAATCTAGTCTAAAAAAATGATTTTTGTGGGGGAGGTGGGGTTGTATACAATAGTATGTGTGGTGCAGCCTAAGCATTTGTCTTTGTTGTTGCTTTTTCTTACGCTACTTTTACTTTTATACTTTTAAGTAGTTTTTGAAACCAGTACTTTTTTACTTTTACTTGAGTAAAAAGCTAGAGTTGATACTTCTACTTCTACAGAAGTAATTTTAAATCCCAGTATCTATACTTCTACTTGAGTAATGAATGTGAATACTTTTGACACCACTGACTGTGATGATAAATATAGAAATATTCATTAGTGAACATTTGATATGTCTATAATAATCAGTTCCTGAAATGTGACATGTTGATTTTCTTAATAAAGAGCACCAATGATCACATTTAACTGGTTTTGATTAATCACATTGAACAAATAAACACCGATATATCTTTACAGGAGTTGGGGGTACTGTGTGTATGTGAATTTTTTTATTATATATATATATATAAATATATATATATACAAGCCCAAAACCAGAAAAGTTGGCACGTTGTGGAAATCGCAAATAAAAACAGAATACAATGACTTGCAAATCTTTTTCAACCTATATTCAATTGAACACACTGCAAAGACCACATACTTAACGTTCGAACTGGTAAACTTTGTTATTTTTTGCAATTATTAGCTCATTTGGAATTTGATGCCTGCAACATGTTTCAAAAAAGCTGGCACAAGTGACAAAGAAGACAGAGAAATTTGAGGAATGCTCATCAAACACTTATTTGGAATATCCCACAGGTGAACATGCAAATTGGGAACAGGTGGGTGCCATGATTGGGTATAAAAGCAGCTTCCTTGACATGCTCAGTCATCCACATAGAAGGATGGGGCGAGGGTCACCACTCTGTGAACAAATGCGTGGGCAAATTGTCGAACAGTTCAAGAACAACTTTTCTCAACGAGCTATTGCAAGGAATTTAGGAATTTCACCATCTACGGTCCGTAATATCATCAAAAGGTTCAGAGAATCTGGAGAAATCACTACACGTAAGGGGCAAGGCCGAAAACCAACATTGAATGCCCGTGACCTTCGATCCCTCAGGCGGTACTGCATCAAAAACCGACATCAGTGTGTAAAAGATATCACCACATGGGCTCAGGAATACTTCAGAAAACCACTGTCAGTAACTACAGTTCGTCGCTACATCTGTAAGTGCAAGTTAAAGCTCTACTATGCAAAGCAAAAGCCATTCATCAACAAGATCCAGAAACGCCGCCGGCTTTGCTGGGCCCGAGCTCATCTGAGATGGACTGATGCAAAGTGGAAAAGTGTTCTGTGGTCTGATGAGTCCACATTTCAAATTGTCTTTGGAAACTGTGGACGTCGTGTCTTACGGACCAAAGAGGAAAAGAACCATCAGGACTGTTATAGGCGCAAAGTTCAAAAGCCAGCATCTGTGATGGTATGGGGGTGCATTAGTGCCCAAGGCATGGGTAACTTACACATCTGTGAAGGCACCATTAATGCTGAAAGGTACATACAGGTTTTGGAGCAACATATGCTGCCATCCAAGCGACGTCTTTTTCATGGACGCCCCAGCTTATTTCAGCAAGACAATGCCAAGCCACATTCTGCACGTGTTACAACAGCGTGGCTTCGTAGCAAAAGAGTGCGGGTCCTCCCCTGGCCTGCCTGCAGTCCAGACCTGTCCCCCATTGAAAATGTGTGGCGCATTATGAAACGTAAAATACGACAACGGAGACCCCGGACTGTTGAACAACTTAAGCTGTACATCAAGCAAGAATGGGGAAGAATTCCACCTGAAAAGCTTCAAAAATTGGTCTCCTCAGTTCCCAAACGTTTACTGAGTGTTGTTAAAAGGAAAGGCGATGTAACACAGTGGTAAATATGTCCCTGTGCCAACTTTTTTGCAATGTGTTGCTGCCATTGAATTCTAAGTTAATGGTTATTTGCAAAACAAAATAAAGTTTCTCCGTTCGAACATTAAATATATTGTCTTTGCATTCTATTCAGTTGAATATGGGTTGAAAAAGATTTGCAAGTCATTGTATTCTGTTTTTATTTGCGATTTGCACAACGTGCCAACTTTTCTGGTTTTGGGCTTGTATATATATATATATATATATATATATATATATATATATATATATACATATATATATATATATATATATATATATATATATATATATATATACATATATATTAGGGCTGGACGATATGGCCAAAATTTTTATCACGATATAGTTCTTAATTTCGGTCGATATCGATATAATTCGATATCGATATAAACAATATAAAAGCCTAAAAAAAACTATAAACTATACAAATAAATTAATGTTCTCCTTGTATTTGTATTTAGCCTCCAAAAAGATGGAAATCACCATCAAATAAACATAAACTTCTCAACCCAATAATTCTCAGTCGGGTCATCTGGACAGTTTCTTTTTTATAGAAACGTTTCACCCTCCATCCTCCATCCAGTTTCTATAAAAAGAAACTGTCCAGATGACCCGACTGAAAATTATTGGATTTGGTACCTGGATTATTGAGCATGAACTTTCTTGCCATAAAATTCTCAACTGTGTCAATATTAATAGTTTTGACTTTAAAGGCACGGTCTGCAGTTTCTGTAAAGCCCTGAAACTTAGGAAATTTTCAAGTAAAACCCTTCTCCCTCCTCCCCCTTGCACTCTGGCTGACCTGTAACTCCGCCTCCTTAGCTCCTCCTCCACAGCTTGGCCTGTCTCGTGAACGCGCATGCATTGTAAACACAGTTCTAAGATGGCGTCGGCGCAGTCACCCGATCGACTATTTCCTTCTCAAATCTTTGCGTATTTGTAATAAAGTATCGTAAATAAGTTATGTTATAATACTTTGCTGCAGTGTGTGACATTTTATCTGTGTTACGCATCTACTTTTGAAACATTCTCGATGGTCTTCAGACGAGGAATTTACACCCAGAGACCTACGGTCCGAAGAAGAGGAAACAGCTGCGTGCTGTTGA